>JAQHUG010000018.1:2567559-2597076 GCA_028555095.1 Dicrostonyx torquatus | reverse complement strand
TCCTTGCAGGTATATAGCATCTATGTGCAGAAAATATAAATGATGACTGAGGGATGATTCATGGCAACGTGAATAAAAGATGTTAAAAAGGTCAAGCAATTTTTATACAGAAAGATCCAGACTTTATTTGCAGATATTTTACTAAGAGATCTTTCTATCCCTCATTGAGAAAACCATGGCAGTACTATCTGCTTACCAGGATTTTTGTAAGTGATAGAAATAACACAAGCAGAACACTTACTCTTAAGACAAAAGTATCCAATTAGAGTCATATTATTTCTATAAATACATGAATAAGTATGAAAAAATACACAAATGAGATTCTGTTTTTACTAGTACTAAAAAAATCACTAGGGATATTCTTTACAACTTTATTTTTTTCCATTTGTTTTCTCTTATTCTTGCTCAAATGTCTGAAAATGATACCTCCACTTAAAATATTTTGGTCTGCAATTGGACAAGCACAGTCTAGGGAGTTAAATAGTGAATGCTGGAGGCAGGACAGAAAGTTGAAATCAAGATGATCACACTACAAATCCAAGAAATTTTACAAACTATGCTGTCTTTCTGCTGTGTTCTTGCATCAATCAAAAAAGTCATTTTTTGATAACAAACAATCCAAAAATATCACTGTGACTGAGAAGAATGACAGGCCTATTTTTCTAGACATCCTACATACAAACTTTATCGCAGCTAGCCTCTGTACTTTGGAAAAGTTGACTCTGTAAAGGAGAATTTCTGTTAAATAGCAGAAAAAAATAATCACATCCAGGAACATGTAGTCATAGTCTGCCCAAAATATTCCTATATTCCCCATCCTCAGATTAAAATAGCCCACTGAGAAACATTTTTAGAAAATGCTTCTGTCCAAACATTTGTGAACATTTTCCCTTAATATTATCTCCTAAGGAATGCAATATAATAGCCACTCAAATAGGACCTTTATATATTCAATATGGAGGCTCCTCATAAAGATAGAAATAGGTCTACCATATGACCCAGTTATGCAACTTCTGGACATATTCCCAAAGGACTCCATATGCAACTAAAGAGACACACATTCACATGTTAATTGCTGTTCCAGTCACAATACCAGGGAATGGAAAGAGCCCAAGTGTCCATCAACAGATGAATACATGATGAAAATATGGCACATTTGCATAATGGAATATTTTTTTGGCTTAAAAAAATTAAATTATGAAACTCACAAATTAGTGGGTCGAGCTGGAAATAATCATTCTCTGTGAAGTATCCTAAACTAAGAAAGACACAATTCCTCACCTGCTTTTTCACAACTGGATGCCACCTTTAAGTTTTAGTTAAGTGTGTTTAAATTGGAATCCCTGTGATGTGATTTTCATGTAATTTCATGTCTCTTAAAGGGTGTCTAAATTATATGTAGCTATTATATCATTTTGTAGAAGTGATTTGAACAATGGAGGATTCTGGTACATTCTGGTCTTCTTAGAAATAATCTCCTGTTGATATTAATGGCAATTGTTGTTCTAGAAAACTTTGTAGAGCCTTGAAGGCAAGCCTTAAGATTGCCTTCACGTACAGTGACAGTTTCATGGTGGTGACACACTTGTGTCTAATTAGTAATGTAAACTTTGAGAACTCACCAATTATGACTAAACAGTGGTATCACTTTTGATTCATTTTTTTAAGGCTTTAACTCATATTGAAACTTTCAATTTTGACACACAGGTTCAGAGTATCCTGACCACAAATGAGATCTGGGCTCTCTGCACACATATACATGCAACGCCTTCCAGAGTCTGCACACATCAAAAATGAAAGGCAGTCATTGAGCAACCTTTGGTTGGAGGGAAATTTGTACAGCCGTCACTTAAGAAAGAGCCTCAGATAATTGTTAACTCTATTCTCCATGAAATCTGATAATGCATGCTTGCAATTCTAGAAAATTAATATTCAATTTTCTTCAGAGCCTGTATAGCAATCCATAAAACGTTAAGAATAATTTTGGTTGTTATTCATTTAATTTAACCATGGCCTGCTAGAAAGGGAGGAATATAAGTAAGAGTATGAGGACATATTAATCAGAATACATTATATACAGCTATAAAATTGTCAAAAGGAATGTTTAATAAAATATAAATAAATTGGCTTGTGGTACAGCTTAGGAGTAAGACCTCCTGCTTCTCTTCAGTTTCCAGCTCCCATATCAGGTGGCTCCCAGCCATCTGTTACTGAGGCTCCTAAGATAGTTTTTCTGGCCTCCAGGGACACATGTAGCATCTCCTTTTTCCCACGAAACCATATATACACACATAAAAGCATAAAGAAATCGATAGAAGGTGAGATTGGAATTTCATGGGAAAATCATTGACTGAAAATAGAAAAATCAATTTATATTTTAAGTAATACAATGGTTATAGGTAAGTTTATAGAAAAAAGAAATTAATTTTTTTATTATGTTTAATTAATTTTAACCCTGGAGTAAAGTAATAAAGACATCAATTCATATTTTCATACAACATATATTTTGTTAGAAAATTATCATCCTGTATCTTCTCTTTATATGATGCCTTCTTTTAGCCAATAAAGCATGTATTTAATAGAAAGATGATGATGACTACTAATAAGGAAACCATCCAGTTATTTCAGATCCTTTATTATATTCTGGTGCATGATTTGTTTGGTTTGTTTTAAAAGAGGATAAAAAGTAAAGAGCAAACTTTAAGTCAAGGCTAGCCATTTATATGTTGAAGTTAGTGGAAAGTGAAAAATCTTTAAGAAAGTGCAGGTCCCATTGTGGCTTTGAACAATGGATTAATACACCAGACTCATCTCAGGTAGGCAATGCTATTACCCTGTCCATATCACTATGAGGGAAAACAACCAATCAATGGACATAAATCCTCCATAACCTCTGTAATGTACTTGAAAATAGGACTGGGGACCACTGAGCAAAATGGAGAAATAATAAATCAGGAAGTAGGCCCTCCAATGGAGCTATTTGGCAACATGGAAGAGTAAATTCTGTCCTTTGAGTTTTCAACTCAGTATCATACTTATGTGTTTATGATGTTATTCCCCAAAGTCAACAGGATATAACACAACACACAAAACTGGCTGGTGAGAAGACACTTTGAACCTGTACATACTGCCTGTATATCAACTTTAGGCTTCATTCATTCAACTGACATGTAAATAATCTTAATGTAAAGGTGACTGAGTCTGAAAAAGGCTGAGAGAAAAATAGCCTCTAGTTTCCAACACTCTAAAAATGGAGAGAGTTGGGATGATTAACATAAACCTATTAGCTCACCAAAGGAATTATTCAGAGCATCTGTTCAAAGACAAGATGTCAATGATAAAGAATGGTAAACAAAGTGGAAGCAAGTTCCAAAGAACACAGTAAATTTCACATGTGGCATCTCTACAGGGACAGCTCTGGGAGGTTATCACCCAGAATAACATGAACTTCCATGCAATGCAATATTCTCCTTGCAGATAGGACTCATCTGGAATTAAACCTTGTGATAAGCAGAGTATAAGGATGTGGATGAGGGCAGTAAAAAGGCATGAAAATGGCCTGTTTAATTCTCTTGTCTTCTAGTATGTGGGAACCAGGTACTTCTAAAATTTAATCTGTATATATTCTAACAGATCTTGATAATATACTCTTTAATATATTATTCATATTATATATTATTTAATTATTATTTAATATCATTTTCTGTTTTCCCTTCTACAGCAATGTTCAAAAAATAGTTTGTCTTTATTATTTTGGAGGAGTATGAAGATTGTGAATAATTGATTCTTGTTTAATATTACTTTTTATCTTTTATTGTTTTTAATTGAGCTATACATTTTTCTCTGCTCTCCTCCCTTTCTTCTTCTCCCCTTCTACCCTCTCTCATGACACCCACACTCACAATTTACTCAGGAGATTTTGTATTTTCCTCCTTCCTAAGTACATCCATGAACGTCTCTCTTTGTTTTATAGGATGTCTGGGGTTGTGGACTGCAGGCTGTTTTTTTTTTCTGTTTTATGTCTAGAAGCCACTGGTGAGTGAATACATATTATATTTGTCTTTCTGGGTCTAGGTTACCTCACTCAATCTGTTTTTTTCTATTTCCATCCATTTGCTTGCAATTTTCAAGGTATCATTATTTTTACTGCCATGTAGTACTCCATTGTATAAATGTACCACATTTTCCTTATCCATTCTTCTTTTGAGGGGCATTTAGGATGTTTCCAGGTTCTGGCATTTATGAAGAATGCTGCTATGAACATAGTTGAGCACATGTCCTTGGTATGACGGAACATCCTTTGAGTATATACCCAAAGTTGTATTGCTGAGTCGTGGGGTACATTGTTTCCTAATTTTCTCAGAAATCGTCATACTGATTTCCAAAGCAGCTGTATGAGTTTTAACTCCCACCAGCAATGGAGGAGCTTTCCCCTTTACTCCAAAATCTCTATAGTATAAACTGCCATCAGTGGCTTTGATCATGGCCATTCTGAGAGTTATAAGATGGAATCTCAGAGTTGTTTTGATTTGCTTTTCTCTGATGGCAAAAGATGTTGAGCATTTCCTTAAGTGTCTTCAGCCCTTTGAAATTTGTCTGTTGAGAGTTCTCTGTTTAGGTCTGTACCCCATTTTTTATTGCATTATTCATTCATTTGATGTCAAGATTTTTTATTTCTTTTTGTAATTTGGAGATCAGTCCTCTGTCCAATGTGGTGTTGGTGAAAATCTTTTCCCCATTCTTTAGGTTTCTGTTTTGTCTTGTTGACCGTTTGCCTTACAGAAGCTTCTTAGTTTCAGGAAGTCCCATTTATTAACTGATACTCTCAGTGTCTGTGCTACTAGTGTTATGTTTACGAAGTGATCTCCCATGCCAATAAGTTCAAGGGTACTTCCCAGTGTTTCTTCTATGAGATTCAGTGTGGTTGGCTATGTGTTGAGGTCTTTGATACATTTGTAGTTCAGTTGTATGTAGAATTAGCATAGTAAAAATGACAATTTTACCAAAAACAGTCTACAGGTTCAATGTGATGACCATCAAAATCCCAGCAAAATTCTTCACAGACCTTGAAAGAACAATTTTCAACTTCATATGGGAAAAACAAAACCCAGGGTAGCCAAAACAATCCTGTAAATCAAAAGAACATTTGGAGACTTCACAATCCCTGACTTCAAACTCTACTATAGAGCCACAGTACTGAAAATAGCCTAGTATTGGCATTAAAAACAGAGAGGAGGACCAATGGAATTTAATGGAAGACCTGGATATCAATCCACACACCTACAAACACCTGATTTTTGACAAAAAAAAACCTAGAAATATAAAATGGAAAAAAGAAAGCGTATTAAACAAATGGTGTTGACATAAAGGGATATCAACATATAGAATGATCAATTCTTAAGATCACATAGAACAGTACCACTTTTCACTGAATGTAAATAACAATATAGACACCTGTACTAAAGTGTTCAAAGTTAACAGCAGTGAGAAAATGGAAAGAGGTAGAACACAAGGAAACTAGCAAAAAGGGAAAATGAGAAATAAAAGGAAAAAGGGTAATGAAACTGTATATTAACGTGAAAGCTGATGTTCAAAGTTTGTCCTATAAACCATGAGAGTACCAGTGCTTTATTCACTGCTCAATTAGCATTGAGATCAAACCATTTTTTTCTTATTGAATGAATGAAGGTATTAAAATAATTTTACATTTGATATGTAAGAATAATATGCATTTTTGGGTAACAGTCATAGATTACAATTTATGTTTATAATATATAATTACAAAACCAGAGTAAGTAACATAGTATATCCATCTCATTAAATGGATTTTCATTTCATTTAAGAAGAGAGACAATGAAATTTTCTTTTTGACATTGTGTAATACACAATTATTATTAACTATTCTCATTCTACTATTTAGGAAAACCAAAGTTTATTCTCCTCTAGTGAAGTTAATTGGCAAATTTTCTATATGCTAGTATTTAATTTTCTACTCTCAGATATTTATATGATCAACAATTTTAGAGAAAAAGTTTCAAATTTATTCCAACACTATATATATATCTGTAATTAATATATATCACCATTTAATATATATTATATAATGACACATAACTATATAACATATATTTATGCAACATGCTATATATAAAATACTATGTATTCATACATGATTATACATATTATACACAAACACATAAATAAATAGAAAATTGTATTTATATAAAATCATAATATAATATAATTGTTATATATAGACAATGTGATATTAGAATATCATGTACTATTTTTAAATAATATATAACATCATATTATGTTATTATAATATTTTGATATAATAACATAATAAGCTTTTATATATTATCATATATAATCATATGTATATAATTATTTATATATAGAGAGAAATATATATAGAGAGAATTTAGGGTTAATGTGTTCATAAAGAACAAAGAAAGATATTTCAGGATATGTTCTGTACCTCATTCTTTTTATAGAAACCTCTTTGTTTCTTTGTAAGTGATTTTGTAAATTAAGTTTATTTTGACAAAATAAAGCAAAAAGTTGAATTGTGAAAAACGCAAACATGTACTATGAACAAATCAAGAGGTACTTGAAAACATGTCTCTCACTGTTCTGAAATTAGCTGATTATTTCCATCAGCTTGGACTGTGAACATCTCAGTGGCAAAAGTATTTATCGATGGAGAGTTCTTATAATGGAAAATTTGAATCCGATCACCGCAATAGGCTCCATCACTGAGAATGTTGAAGAAATTGCTATCTTCTTTATGCACATTCAAGTCCTTGCTGCTTAGAGATTAAATGGAAATGAGTTTCTGGGACCCCTCTTTCAGTCCAGAAGTGCTGCACGCTTTCCTCTGTTATAAAGGCCATTTTTAAAACCCACTCTCTGTGAAATTCATTCTAAAATGAGGTACCTAGAAGTCATTGGTCCATGGGGACTTTGGTGCCCATTGATCATGCTCACCCTAGCCACTGAAGTCACAGTAATATAAGATAAAAATTCTTTCTCATCTCTGTATGCCTGCTGTTTCCATATTTTTTTGGGCATAGAAATTGAATAGATCACATGGAAAGGAATAAGAGACAGATGTTGGAGAAATATTAAGTTGAATGCATGAGTCACCTATATGTTCAACATGAGGCTTACTACAACGTTGATGTATGGCAATGCTCATGATAAAACGTTCTCACAGGTGTGTATTCTCATGAAGACTGAATGTGATGTAGTTGATGACTGACCAAACTGCACCATATTACCTGACACTGTGAATTCCAAATATTCTGCTCACTCACCATACCTACTAACTAGAGGTAACTCTCCATCCTTTATGCAATTCCAGGCTAAAATGGTCCCCCCAAAACTGAATAAAGCCTACGCGATTGTGTTTACATTCCCCCACCTGTTCTGAAGAGAATAAATTATTTCCCTTTGGGGTATAGAAAAAGAAATGGGAAAAAACAACTCAATAATATCCCTTTTAGAGTTCTCCCATTAAAAGCACTGTGACATTTGAAGTTTACTTCTCCAAGGGCATTAACAATTAGACTGTGACAAAAAGGCAAAGAATTGCCTCCTTCTCTTTTGTCTCCAAGGTTTCTAGAACTAGATAATGTTAGTACCTCTGGATTTTAAAAAAATGGACTTCTGCATTCAACAGTGGCATGCAGAACTCTTTAAGAGATTAATATAATGGGGGTCATAACCTGCATTCTTTTTATTACCAACTACTTGAATGTCAGTGTGCTCTCTGCCTGTGGCTGCCTGGGGAGTCTTTTCAGCACCTAGACTTCTTACTAGTTACAGTTGTTGTTATTATTATTATGTTTCTCACCAACAGTATTTCCATGTTGTGTGCTTGCAGGCAGCTGAATCGCACACATTGTGAGGTAGTCTCTTCATGCATCTTGTAATAAAAATGTCAAAGTAACTTCTAACAAGGGGATGTTTCCTTCCTTTTTTCAAGATGAAATGAAAAACAAAAAAAGGAAGAAAGGGAAGAAAAGAAAAAAGAAAGATAACAAAAGAAAAAGAAGAAAGGAAAGAGGAAAAGAGGGAAGGAGGAACCTTAGGTTATAATGCATAGCTCCTAGCTCCAAAAGTATTGGATCCAATTGAGCTCTAAGCTCTTCTACACCATCTCCACACGACTCTCAAGAGTCAGTCATACATAGCTAGATATATACATGGGCTAGAATGCTCCAGCTTTGGCTCTTGTTTTGGATGAAAGTCTCTTATTTAATCTTCTTGGTATGGAGGAATATGTCAGTGTTCAAACACAGCCTTTGTTTCACTGTTCCCTCAACTTCCCTCACATCTTCCCAGGCCAGGATCACTGATTCTCATTAATAATTGCTTCAGCAACTGGACAGTTCTCCAGAGAAACAGGCTGATAGCAGGAAAGACAATAGACCGGAAAAAAAAAAACTCCCACAATTCATCTCTAGATATTTCAACAACTTATCAAAACTATGTTTTAAGAAAACAGTGGCCTAAATATATATACAGTAGAAAAACATAGGACTATGGGAAGAAAAGAATTCTGAGTGAGGCCTCTCTGAGCTGTGAAGTTGGCCCGAGAAGATCTTTCTTTCATATGATGGTATTTGTGTTACAAGAACAATGACACAGGCTTGACGTATGAATGTTTATGACTTTGGGAAGAATCTTGTTCTTTGTTCTTTTCTTCTGATATTTTCCAGGATTCCCAACTAAGACTATTAGTTTTGTTACACTAATGATATCCTATATTTTTCTATTAGAGAATTTTGCCTGATCAATTAGAATCCTGTCAGGAGTCCTTGAGGAATTCTCAGATAGATTTCTCAGCTTCAGAGCCCATGCAAACCCTATGTATGATTGCTATGAAGACAATTTCATGTGACATTCTCTCATATTATCTGACACACAGGCATTCAGGTTTGGCTTATATTGACCCCTTCCTAAAGACCCCTGTTACAAATGTGTTTTCAATAAACTCCAACTCTGCTTCATACTGGCTGTCTCTTGAGATTCTTCTTTGCCTAGAAGCCAAGGATCTAATTTGATCAGAATAGAGGTTACCAGAAGGTTAAAGGTCATGACTATGGAGCTGTGATTCCCTCCCCATCACTTCTGACACAGTGACTAGGAATATTGTTGCTATAGGAATTTCTACTGCCAGTAGCCTTTAAGTTACCCATCCGTTTGGATGTGGTCTCTTACATTGTATATGCCGATGTAAAGTGCATGTCTGGGCTCACTTCTGGTGCCTGATTCGGTCGTTGTTCCCCATTCCACCAGAGGATTATGATCTGTGTGTCTACGTCTAAATAAATAACCCTCTATTATACTCATCTGAGTTAGTATGGGATTTCTTTTAGGCATTTTTCATCAAAGTATTATGTATGTACAGAAATGAAACAAATTCTCATAGACTTACCTATGTTTTTATTCTAATTAAAAGGCAACTGCTATATTTTCACATTAATTAAATACTTTCTTGATTTGCAGGATGCTGGACTTGGAGCAAACTTATTTAATCTAGGTACTTTCCTGATCATTAGCACTGAGGAAACATTGAGGTCAGAGAAAAGAAAATAATATTTTTCCCAGTGATCCCTGACAAAAATATTTATCTTTTAGATATTCCTTTCTGGTATCTTTTGCTGCATTCATTATATGCACATGTGTATTGTGCTATACATTTTCATGTATTGTGAATTGCTTACAGCCAAGTTTGATAAGGACATGGTATACCTGATAACAAAGTATTCTCAGGACTTCTTATCTCAGTTGCATGTTTGGGGTTTCCAGTGGTTAATCCTGATTATTGATTTAAAGGGATTAGGACTGTGTGCATAATGACAATACTTTACCATTGTGATTTTCTTTCTATAGAGATAGACTAACTAGTGTTCTCAGCATAAAATAAGAGGAGAAATATGTTCTCCACTCTTCATATTTACATGCAGGAAGACTTCCCTTACAAGCAGTGTTCCAGGGAACACTAAAGTACTTTATTCAGTGGTCAGAGGTAGGAATGGATGTTTGGATAATGAGCTTTTTCTTAGATTCTTTATAATCCTAAAAAGTATGAAATCCCCTTTCTTCTTAAGACAAACTTCCGTGAGTAAAATTAACATATTTAACATTGTTCAGATTACTCCAAGTTTAGGATCTTGTTCCCAGATGATCACAAGTGGACAGATTTCCCAGTTAACAGAGAGACAAACTGGTCAGGAGCATCTCTTCAGTAGTTTTCCCAAGTGAAAGTAACTGTTTCCTCATTTTAATTCATATGCTAAAGGAATATACCCTGGCATGCGCAGCTAGAGACAAACAACTTCTACTAACTGGTGTAGGAGGGTTCTTCTGTATTTCTTTGCTTTCATTGGTTAATAAAGAAGACTGCCTGGCCTGTAAGATAGGACACAGCCCTTAGGTGGGTGGAGTAGACAGAACAGAAGGTTGTGAGAGAGAAGGAAGTGTGAGAGACGCCATGATGCTACGGCCCAAATGGATGCAGGTTAGAATCTTCCGATAAGTCACCACCTTGTGGTGACACACAGATTTCTAAATATGAGTTAGACTAATATGTATAAGAGGTTAAAACTAATGGGCCAGGCAGTATTTGAATGAATACAGTTTGTGTGTAATTATTCCAAGTATAAGCTAACCAGGGCCAAAAGCGGCCCTGCGACCAGGGAGCTGGGCGGGATGGAACAAAAGGGCCCACATTCCTCTCAGGTGATGGGAACACAGCCACCCACACCTCTTACAACAACTAACCTTTGTCTCCTAGTAGAGGATTAGATCCTATCCCCTTATCACATATCAGTGTTGTATCATTCAGTTGAGAGTTACAAATCCAGTCAGTCAGTTGGCCACCTGCAGGACGCAGTAGAAAATGTGAGAGGAAATAGATGGAGTGAAATACACATGAAAATGAAATGAAGAATCTATGTTGGTTAAATAAAAAGGGCCCCCATAGGCCCATATATATATACATGTGGAATCACCAGAGAGCAGAATTGTTTGAAAAGGTTAGAAGGATTAGATAGGGTGTTTTTGTTGGAGAAAGAATGTTCCTGAGGATGGGCTTTGAGGCTTTGAAAAGTCCATACCAGCTAGGCACTAGTGATGCACATCTTTAATTCCAGTACACAGGAAGCACAGCAGGCAGATCTATGTGAGTATGAATGTAACCTGGTCTGCAGAATGAGTTCCAGGATGGCTAGGGCTATGTGAAGCTGCCTGTCTCAAAAGAAAAAAAGGAAGAAAGAAAATGACCATACAAGTTCTTTGTCTTTCTCTCTTTGCTGTAATGGACCATGATTTAAAGCTCTCAGTTTCAGACCTTGCCTACCTCCAATTAAATGCTTATAATTTTATAAATAAATATTGCCTTGGTCCTGGTGTCTTGTCTTCATAGCCATAGAATGATGACCAAAAAAAGAAAAAGAGTCTAACCTTAGATACAAAGTCAAACAGCATTGTCTTTGCCAGAGGGTGACTCACAATTGTTAATTATGTCATGTTATTTGATAACATTTCAACTTTAAAATTATTTTCTATAATGTTAATAATCTTACAAAGACATAGTCTTTGGACAAGTACTACTGTCTAGTTACTTCTCTCAGGGTGGTTATCAAAGAACCTGATGACGGATATCTTGGTTCATGGTGTGTACGGTCACAGGATATAGGCCATTGTGTTGTCAGAGAATGTCTGCAGCAGATTGGAACGGTTGACATGTCTATTGGCTTGCTTTGAGTGACGTTCTTAGCCTGTGTTTTTAAACAACCCAGGACCATAGACCAGAAGATTCCCCAGTGAAGTTTGCTAGACCTTCTCACATGAATGATCACTCAAGAAAATGGAAGTGATTTCTTATTGAAGCTCTCTCTTCTGAGGTGACTCTAGTTCATTTCAAGTGAACAAAACAAAGAAAGAGTTCTAGTCAGTACATACACAATCCATGCCTGATTTACTTTTCTAGGTGGCAGTCCCTTCTGGCCACCATATTCTTTCCCTCTTTTGTGTTAATCTTTCTTTAGGACCCAAAGTTCTAATAACCCCAGGCTTCTGTTCTCTGTGGTCCCATGGTTTTGAAGGATGATGGGAATTCTTTACATTAGCACCTGTTTTACACAAGAATTCACGTTTTCACATTTCCATTTTTTTCTTTGTGTGTGTGTGGGGGGTCAAAGACAGGGTTTCTCTGTGTACTGATGTGGGATGTCCTTCTGTATATGTTTTGCTTTATTGGCTAATGAATAAAGCTGCTTTGGCCTATGGCAGGGCAAAATATAACCAGGCTGGAAGAGATATAAAAAGAGAATAGCTAGAGTCAGAGACACCATGTAGCCAAAGAAGACACCAGATCCTCACCAGTAAGCCACAGCCTCATGATGATACACAGATTAATAGAAATGGGTTAATTTAAGATGTAAGAGTTAGTTAATAAAAAGTCTAAGCAGATAGGCCAAGCAGTATTTTAATTGATATAGTTTCTGTGTGATTATTTGGGTCTGGGAAGCCAGGAAAAAAAGGGCAGTCTCTGTCTACAAATGGAGTGCAAACATAGGGCAATTGCATCTACATTAAAACAGAAAACTTGGGAAGTTTTTTTTTCCCTTGGGAAGTAATTCTAGACACAAAACAGAGTTAAGCACAGCTTCTTGGTAGCCACAGTTTTTCGGATAGACTCTGTTTGCTCTCAAAGGATGCATGCCTTCTTTAAGAGAAGTCTTCCTGGTTTTTTTTTTTTTTTTGAGATCCAGCTTCCTGGTTCATGCTGGCAGAACCAACGCTGGCTCTTTAGGGAGATCCTGCACTTAAATGGGGCTTGTGAGCAGAATGTTACAAATTGCTTAACGATGGCATAGATCTGCTGCATGCTTGGAGCTGGGGTGGTGTACATGCCTCCACCATGGTGATCTGGGTGGAACAAATAGGCAGGGCTGCAGAGTTGATTCTAGCATTAAAATAAAACAAGGTGCTCCTAGTCAGAAAATGATTACAGGCATGCAATAAAGACAGATTAAAACAAAAGCCTCTAAATGAGACATGTGTTAAAAAAATGTATGTAGGTTTGGAGTGAGAAGAAAAAGTATAGACAGTTATGAAAAGAAATAGTTTTAAAAGAATAAAACAAAATCATTAAAGAGATAGCAAAAGTAATATAAAAGGGTACATACAGACATTGATTAAAGGAATAAATAAAAGTAATCCATAAAGATGGAATTTACACAGAAGTCTGGATTATATACATTGTGTTTTCTTTAAATTTTTTGAGAGCAGAGAGACATTTTATTCTGGAGGTTGCTAAGTTAAACCAACATGAAGATATCTTGACTTCAAAATTTGAGTCTAAAGATATGTTACTTTGGAAAAGAAGTTCTGCTTTTGTTTTCATAGAAGATGAGAACCTGTGTATTCCCTCCAGACTAATGTGGTTTGATGGAACAAGACCCCCTGAAAGTTCTCTGTGAACCCAAAAAATACTTCACCCAACAAACAGCAAGAAGCAGTTTGGAGAAAACAATACCCAAATTCCCAAAATGATTGTTTATAAATGTTTGTTTTCATTTAAAAGGGGTTGGGTATGAATCATTAATTGTCAGAGTCAATTTTAAAAAATGATAAAGGGAATATGATATAGGGATGAACACTTTATATTGATATGGACTTTGGTCTATTGATACAAATTTAAGATTGATTTGCTACACTGTGTATATGTATTACTGCTCTTGTTTAAGGTATTAATGTTTCTGCAGCTCATTTAACAATGTAATATATAATTAAAAATTGCAGACTAATCGGCAGTCATTTATAATAGTCAAACTTGTAGTTATGTTAGGTTTTCAAGATATATAGATATAAATTTTAGTTAAAGAGATAATCTTCAACATTTCAAAGAAATGGAATATTTAAAATGTTTTAAAAATTTAGGCTTTTCTCAACAGAGAGACATGTCTGCTTCTGGCAGCACCAATTACTTTCAGAAAGGTTGATGGGTATTGAAGAAATTTGTTATGAAATTTGCTTTCAATGTGACAAGGCTAGCCATTTGGGCAGTAAACTGCTCTTGTCTGGACTGCTTAATGGTATACTGCATGAAATGGACATGCAGGGCCCACAGAAAAGTGACGGATACACTTGCCAAAAGATGAAATGGTCTTTCAGTGTTCTAACTTCACAGAAGAAACTACAAGACACTGTGTTGGACACAGAAGAAAGCAAGTGATGAGCTTTGCCATTACAAGGCAGAACAGATATTCAAATTTCCTCTTTCATGGAAAAGTATGCTGGAAACTCTGGTCCTGTAGACTGAAGATGGATGCCCCAGCATTACAGAATAACTTTGGGTGACTGTCCAGGCAGTGAGATGTCTCCGTCAATTCTAGAGTTTTGAAAGTTGCTTATAATTCAATGTTTACTTAGATAATATTATATCCTTCTGGGGTCTTTGATGGAGTTGAAGTTATATTTATAGTTTTGCTTAGTTATGATAAAGGATAAATTAGATATAAAACTCTAGACTCACAAAGATAAGATAGATGATAGAGTATTTTCCTTAATTTGCCAAATGTAAATAGATTAAATATTGTAACTATAATTCTTGCTTGATAACTGTTTTGTATATGTAATTTTAGTATGTTAAAATTAAAACCTTCCTTTATATTTATACAGAAAAGGGGAGATTATATGGAATGTCCTTCTGTATATGTATTGCTTTTATTGGCTTGAATATGGCTGCTTTGACCTATGTCAGTACAGAATATAGCCAGGCTGTAAGAGATATATAGAGAGAATAGGCAAACTCAGAAATACACCATGTAGCTGCTGAATGAGACAGATGTTGGATCTTTACAAATAGGCCACAGCCTCGTGCTAACACACAGATTAATAGAAATGGGTTAATTTAAGATACAATTGTTAGTTAATAAGAATACTGAGCTTATAGCCCAAGCCCTGTTTTATTAATATAGTTTCTGTGTGATTATTCAGTCCTGGGTTGCTGGGAACAAAAAAGAAGTCTCTGCCTACAGTGTTCCTTTGCATTCTGTCTTTGAACTCACTTTGTAGATGAGACTGGTCTCGAAATCACAGAGATCTGTCTGCCTCTGCCACCCAAGTTCTGGGATTAAAGGTGTGCACCACAACTGGCCAACCCACAATTTTATTCCTTAAAACTCAGCTAGGTTTAGGTTGATTTTGCTAAAGCAAACATTGCCGCTGACCGACACTTTAACTGGAGCCAGAGTATATGTGTAATTTTCTGCAAACATGTATCAGCATGTCCAAACAAAACAACATTCTTAGTAAGCTAAGCATCCCATCTCATTTATCAAGATCTGGTTGTGATGCATATGAAGTTTATAACTTTGTCCTAGTACATGGTGACATATCAAACAGTGAATAAAACTGTATGCTGTAGGGCTGTGGAGATGGATCAGAGGACACATTGCTTTGTTGCACACAATTATGGAGCAGAGTTTGAATTTGTAAAACCCATATAGGAGCCAGTAAGTGTAGCATCAGAGACAGGGAATTCCTCAGGTCAGACTGGCCATAATCCTTGATCTTTGAGATCAGCAATAGATTCCAACAGCGGACACCAACTCTGATCATCTAAAAGCATGTATGTGTGAATTAATGTGCATATATATGCTTGTACATAGGATAGCATGGATAATACTTGCATACTACACATATTCACATGGAAAATAAATATATGCATGTGTTTACATACATATTGCTTCATATGTATATGCATAGGATGCAGTGGTCAAAATCTCTCTGTTTCATGCACACATTTAAAAAATTAAACATAAACTGAATTGTAAAATACTGTAATAAAGATAATGTCAGGGTGCCCTCCATGAGCATACAGGAAACAATTTAAAGATAATTTCAGAAAGTAGTTTTCAAATTCAATTGAATTTTTGGAAAATATGTACTTTTGAAAAAATCGTTTATAAATTAATATAAATGATTTCCAATAGCTAATTTGTAATGAAATTATATCAATCCTCTTTACATTGTCACCCAGGTCCATTAGGAGTCTTAACTTAAAGTACTTAAGAAAGAGAAACACACACACACACACACACACACACAAAAATTAATTTAGAAACATTTAGCAAATTGGAACCCTGATTACAAACATGAGATCTCTAAGATTTTTTTTTTCATTACCACAGCAAAGGATGAGTAGAGAAAATAAAGAGATGAACACTCAGTCACAGATTGGAATTTAATTACCTTGAGCTTGTATGTCCAAGATTTAAAATATTGTAACTTGAATAAGAGAAAGTAGGATGAGCTTCCATTTTTAATTGAAACAATGTATATTTTGAATAATAAAGAGATGAAATTAATAGGGTCTGCCATTTTGCTGCCTTTCAATGTAGAAGAATAATATATGAATGCAATGTCTTCATAAGGTATTTCTTGGAAAAGTAAATTAAGCTTTGTTTACTTAAATAGTCTTATTGTTTCCTGTTTTGAAAAATAGTTTTAGTGCAACCTCTTTCTTTTGGGGAAAATTCTAGGACCCACCTGTGGATGTCAGGGTAGGAGTTAAGTATTAAAAATCCTCCTTGACAGAAATTCTAAAGTTGTACTTCATTCTACTTGGCTCCACTGTGAATTTGGCCAGAGATTCTGAATTTGAGTAACAACAGGAGCAACAAACAGAACTGTCTATTTGACTGCTTAAGCCTCCAAAGGATTTATGGTTTAATTTAACAGATGTTCAACTCAGGTGAAGATGTTTTTATTTTGACAGTCTCATGAACACTGGGACCTAATGATAACAGTGTTTATTTTTTCAGACTGAATGATTCCAGATGAAGGAGGACTATGAAGCCTTGGATTTCATTTTCCTACAAAGACATTGACTTAATAACATGTTAATTTTAAATAACCTGTATAAGAACTGCTGAAGCTGCAGTGTCTCTATAAAGTTGAAAGAATACAACAAATTCACCAAGGCTGGACTAGAACCACTGGACTCATCTGAAATGGCCTAAACCATCTTGGTGAGAGTCACCAGGAGAGAATGTCCAAGCTCACATTATTGTCACTAGATGAAGAACTGCCAGTCCAGTATAAATGTGGTTTGGATGAAATACACTCATGTATTGGGATGTGTGGTCCTAGTGGTGGAACTATTTGGGGAGGGTTGGGAGGTGTGGCCTTGTTGAAGGAGGTGTGCCACTGAGGGAGACTTTGAGGTTTCAAAAGCTCTCATAATTCCCAGATAGCTCTCTCTGCCTCCTGCTTCTTTACTGAGATGTGAGCTCTTAGTTGTGCTTCAGAGCCTTGCCAGTCTGTCCACTGCCATGCTCTCCAACATGATGGTCATGAACTCTAACCTTATGGAACTGTGAACCCTAGAGTTGCTTTGGTCATGGTGTTCTGTCATAGCCATTGAAAAGTGACTAAGACAACACCCAACAACATACATTTTGTAGGGTCCACAATCATATTCTTCTTTATCTTCTTCCCTAACACTGATGAGGAACAGAGCATTCTGAGTACCTAGGAACAGCTGGAGGCCAATGCGAAGCCTCGCAACCTGTAGAGGCACAAGCCTGCCGCAAAAGACCCATATAGGAGGAATAGATTTTGAACTTCTGAAATAGAAATCTGGAAACCTGTTTAGGTCCATTGTTACTACTTTACAAAACACTGTTTGGGGCCTTGGGTGAAGTAAATGGGGGGATAAAAATAACCAAAAACTTTACAAGTTGTAAAAGAAGTAAAAGCTTCATCATGTTAAAGAGATGAAATGATTATATATGTTGAAAGTTCTAACATTTCATATAAAAAATCCCTACAAATGCTAAAGGAACCCATAAAATTTGCAATATACAAAATTTGATACTAAACTGTCTATTAATAAGATGCTATCCTAAAAGGAGATTTTAGACAATTTTATTAACAATAATATCAAAAAGAACAAAAATTATGAGCGATACTTAAAAAAGAGCAACAGATCTGTCTATATCTAGAGATTATAAATTTCTGAAATAAATCAAAGATTAGATGCATAAATGAAGACACATGTACTATTCATCGAATGATTTATATAACATTAAAATTCCTGTATTATACTAAGGTGATTATTGTTATATATTATATAAATCAATATTTGTGTTAACACCATCATGAAATAGATCAGCCATAAGATACAAAATACACAGCTCCATGAGAAGTATCTAAACATCCAAGTTCACAGAAGCACAGAGTAGAACAGTGGTTGCCAAGGCCTGAGGAAGGAAGGTTGAATTTTATGTCTCTTACCAATTTTTGTCAGAAGAAAATTTTCAGGAGCACAATTACACAATGTTCACATGTTTACCACTGCCACTACTGCTGCACTGCACACTTAAAAATGCCATTTTCCTGCAATAGTAAAAACTAATGTATCTTGAGTATTATTGTTGGTATGTTTCAAGAATATTTACTATTCCAGGGAGCAAAATCTCTTATTGTTTCCTAAGAAAACGTTACAGAAAGTGGTATAGAAATCAAACCCTTGTCTAAGAATAATATCAAGAAACTTTTACCAGGCAGTTTCACAAAGAGCCTATCATATGCTTTATTTGCTTTATAAATATCACCACCATTTCTGTTACATTCTGTTATTTATGCTATAATCAGTGTCTCTATTCATTTCATTGCACAAAATTGAGAAATAGAAACATTAATACACTTGAGAAGAAATAATTAATAAAAACTAATAGCAAGTGACAAGGGGATGGGTAATACTAGAGAGTGGGAGATAATAAAGGCCAATGCCCATTAAGAAAAAAATCCCTTAGGGTAAACATTTCATCACAAATTAAAGGAACTCTTGTACATAAGAACAGAAAATTCTTATAGCTACGAAGTCTTTATAAAGATGGGAAAATATGCATTCCATATTTTAGATAACTTAGTAAAGTACATACTGAATGAATATAAGAATATTTGGAATGTATCTAAAATTCATATAACTGGAATAGTTCATCAGCAGGAACAATAGTATAAATGTCAAATGATACAACCCTTTGGGAAAGGCATGGAGGGAATTTTTTTTATATAAATTAGAAAATAACCCCTGTTGGATAAAAACAAATTAATGCTGATAGAGATAGTAACTGCCTGTGAAGTGAAAACCCTAGACTAGAAAAGTGATGTCAAAATATCTTCCTATGAAAAAAGTATTTTAGATGTACTTTAGGCCTAATTTAAATATTTGACTTAAATCATTTTCCCCTCAGGGGATCTTGATTCAAATATGCATCCAACTAGTGGAAGCTCAGTTGTCCTTAAACAACCAGGGAGTAGCATCACTTTATAGCAGCTCTGTACGAATCAACAGACTGCTCCATCCTTGGTATTGCAATCCATTTTGACCATGATTGCCTTCCTTTTGGGAAAGATTTTCACCACTTACTGTTGAGAAAGACGGACAAGAAAAAAAAAATGTCAAGATCAGTAATAATAACTTTGATGTCAGGTTTTCGTTTAAAGGAAAGTCACTTTATCGTCTCTGCTATTGAGCAGGATGTTCATCCAAGTATATAAAGCAAGACTGATCATTAATTCTTGTCAGTCAGTGGAGCTCCACTGTCAAATCTGAAGTCTATGTCTTTCCCAGAATGCAGTGAGGAGGCATGAGTTAGGATGCTCGTTTGCAACAAATAAAAGAAAATCCACACCAAAATTGCCCATAATTGAAATAATGACTTAATACGTCTCACTGGAACAATTTCAGGAGGAAAATGGCTTATGGACTGATACCCAAGGCATGCCAGTGAAGTTACACTTAAGAGCTTTGCCTTAGCTGTTTTCTTCACATTCTTTTCAGTGATGCTTATTTCCAAGTAGAAAAGAGTCTAAAGCAACACTAGGTGTGCAGGAATACATAAAGTGGAAGATGGAAGAAATAACATAGGAAGGACAAAGGACTTAAGGGTCTCACCAATCAATCAGTCAATAAGTAAATTAAGAAAATAGATAAAGCCAGGACAAAGAAACAACAAAACAAGCCAAAGGTTTGCACATCTTTCACAGAGAAAAGCAAAGGGACAGTTTAAGAACTTTGCTCAAATTTAATTCATTGTAGCTGAAAACATCTTACAAACAAAATCAGCCCATGCCTCAGGAGCAGCTAGTCTTTGCAATGATCAGATGTGCTTGCTGCCTAACTTTGGCATGTTAACTATGTGTGCTGTATTTAGAGAGAAAGGTGCGCCACAGTGAAATCATGCTCTGTAGACTTCCAATGATTAGATGCTCTTTAATCTTCCAGTAATTAGATACAAAAGACTTATCAGTCAATTGCAAGATCTACCCATAAACCCAAAAAGAGATTTAAAATTTATCTTTACCAAACCTGAGAATTAATTACAATTATGTGATAAGAGCTAGCAAGCATGAGGTGAATAAAAGAACAAAAATACTTGGTAAAAGAACAAAAATACTTGGTAATGTAAGTAATTTTGTTTCATTTTTTTTCCTAATTGCAGTCTCAGTGTTTTATTTTCTTCTTTTATATATCCATATTTAGCTCATATTTAAACATGAAAATACTGTTATTTTGCAACAGTTTGAGCAAAAATTTTTGCCAGATACACTTCCCACAAGTTTTTTAGTAAGAATGTATTTACCTGAGATCACAGTTATTAATGAAAAGGACTTAAATATGGGAAAGCAATCAGCCAAGTAGAATGCCTGTCCTTGATCCAATATGGGAAATGAAATGGAAGCATATAGTTAACCCACTTTTCCGTGTCTGGGATTTTTACAGAACATTTTTTAAGTCTGTACACATTCATAGCACAATGTGTAGACTTTGAAAATTAGCATCCAGTATCCAGGCTGCTACAGCCCTGATCTCACCTTGCCTTAGAGCAATTTGTCTTTGGTTCTGTGTTAGGTCTTCTGTTCTTTGTGAGTACTCAGGTCTGAAGTGTGAGTGTGATTACTGTTAGAGAATCTTTTCTCTTGTGTGTCCTTGCCTTATTAAATATAAATGTGATGGAATGGCCCCACCTGATGTCATATTATTAAATTATATGTATACATGGTCTCTACTCCACTTATATTCCCAACTGTTATTCTTTTGGGCAACTCATCCCCCATCTGTGTGTGTGTGTGTGTGTGTGTGTGTGTGTGTGTGCATGTATGTGTCTCTTTATATCTGTGTGTGTATGCACAGCACAGTGGATATGTATGTGTTAATGTCTTTATGTTGCACATTCAACAGCTTATATATGAGGAGGTCTAAGGAAGACTTTGGGTATTGGTCCTCACTTTCCACCTTATATGATACAGGTCCTCTTGTTCACCCTTGTGACTACTTCCAAGGATTCTTCTCTCTCTGTCCCCTATCATCATGGGTGTACTAGGATTTTAGACATGTGCTACTACTAACACCAGCATGATATGTGTTCTGGGACTCTGCCCTCATGTTTGCATAGCAAGGATGTAATTTGCTGAACCATCTCTCTAAGCCACTTCATCTCCATCTACATAATCATGCATGTAAGTAGCTTTTGAAGAGCAGTAATGATTTGGACCTTTGATCAGAGAGTCCAAGCCAAAATCAAGTTACCCCTCAGGTGCATCCCCATACCCCCATTTGTTTCCCGTTTTACTTATCTATATACTATTCATTTTAACCATAAAGAATCCATATTAAGCCTAACATTTTTATCTGTTAACTGCTGTAAAATGCTGCACCCCAGGTTCTTGTAGCAGCCCCTTGTATAGAATAAGTGCTCAAGAATACTTATTTTTATATGTGTTGAGTAGCAAAAGGCCTTTGTTTTCTATTGAAGAGTTCAAATTCCATTTTACATGATGTGGAATTCCCCTCTGTATGATGTGATTACCATTAATGAATAAAGAAACTGCTTTGGATTATAGCAGAGCAGAACTTAGATAGGTAGGGAAGACTAAACTGAGTGCTGGGAAAAACGAGTCAGAGTCAAGGAGAAGCCATGTAGCCTTGCTAGATAGGGAAACCAGAACATTAGCTGGTAAGCTGCAGCCACGTGGCGATACACAGATTAATAGAGGTGGGTTAGTTTAGGATATGAGTTAGCCTGAAGTACACTTAAGCAATTGGCCAAACAGTATTGCAAATAATATGGTTTCTGTGTGATTATTTCGGGGCTGAGCAGGAGAGAACAAACAAGCTGCCTCCTCACAACACTTACATCATAACTATTTATCCATGCAAAATCAATCAGCAACTGCTTTCACATTTTTTGAGCATAAAAAATTATAGATGAATTTAACATTCAACTCACCATTAGTTTTGAGATGCAAAATGCCAAAACACTGATACTATCTTTTAGACATTATAAAAATCCCATTTGCTACCATAGTCCTTGTTGATCTAGGCCAGAGTCTATCTTTTTCCTCAGATGAAAGAGATGATGTGGCCAATAATTCTTGCAGTACTCAGCTAAATACCTTCACTCTAAGCTATATTATGTACAATCGCCTTGTGGGAGGGCAAATCATCTTTCCATTCTATTCATGTGCATTCCAAAGGCTGCAAATTAACAGATGTAGGACTTTTATTGATTTGTAATAGAAAGTTGACTTGGTTTCAGTGGACAAACAAACATATAAAATCATTGATGCCTCTCAGAATCAATTTCTTCATCAAAAATGATAGTGTCATACTTATTTCAAAGGATTCATATAAAAAATCTGATAAAAATTTGCGTATGTTATCCAGATGCTCTAAAGATGACCTTTGTTTGAAGACAGTAAAGCGTTGGCAATTCTCAAATGGAAATAAAGGTTTTCAGTCATTTCTACATTTTCGAACATTGATGAAAAGCATGAAGTCATTTTTACATAAGAGAAGGGCGTGGTTCCTATTCAATACAACTTTTATCTTGATGTGTTGCTACTTATAAAATGGCAAATAATGAGATGGATGAAAGGCTTTTTGATTAAAGAGATCTTGCTGGGAAGCATGACAATATGAACAAGAATCTCTAGTCCTTACTTTAAAAATTGTGTACAACTACTTATGGCTGTAACTCCAAAACTGATTGGTGGGGATAGAGAATTCATTGAGTTAGTGGTTATCCAGCACATTTGAAACAGTGACTTCTGGGTTCAATGTAGAGTCTCCATACTAAAGATAAGATGATAAGATAAATAAAATGATGCTATCCTTGTTCAGGTCTTCTTTAGAGTAGCTTCTCTGATATTTCTAGGAGATAAAAATCTCACAGGAAACATCCTGTCCCTCTGGCTCTTACAATCTTTCCTCCCCTTCTTCCATTATAAACCTGTGTGTGTGTATGTGAATGTTGTTTGAAAAACTAAAGAAACAGAGGCCAGCCAGGCGGTGGTGGCTCATGCCTTTAATCCCAGCACTCTGGAGGCAGAGACAGGCGGATCTTTGTGAGTTCGAGACCAGCCTGGTCTACAAGAGCTAGTTCCAGTGCAGACTCCAAGGCCACAGAGAAACCCTGTCTCGAAAAACCAAAAAAAAAAAAAAAAAAAAAAAAGAAAGAAAAAAAAAAGAAACAAAGGCCATGGATTTAAAAGAGAACAGGGGAGTTTGTAAATGGGAAATGTTGGAGCAAGAGGAAGAAAGGCGCAAATGGTGTAATTATATTTGAATTTCATGGAAAAAAGTATTTTTAAAAAGTAAGATAGACAAGGCTCACTGATAGCTTCACACCCATGTGCCTATTAACAACATCAATCAGATTCAGTGGTTTAAAAGAAAATCAAGGATAGGACATGAATTTAGGGACATGTGAAGGAAGAGATCTGGGAGGTGATGGGAGGAATGTGGGCTGACAGGTTCAGAATCATGAAATTCTCAAAGAATAAATAAATAGTAAGTAAAGCACGTTTATGTTTGCATACAATTTTTTTTGAAGGTGATAGTTATAGGGAAAGACACTTGACATACTGCTCTGGCTTCCATGCAAGTACTGATGGAAACATGCAGCAAGAAGCTGACACAGGCACCAAACACACACTCATAGCACACACACTCAAACACTCACAGCACACACACACAATACCCCTCACAAACTCACACACTTACAGCACACACACACAACACCCCTCACACACTCACACACTCACAGCACACACACAGCACATACACACACAGCACACACACACTTGCAGTACACACACACAACATGCACACACACTCACAGCATAAACACTCACAGCATGCACACACACACACCACTCAGTACACACACTCTCATCTCACATACACACAGCATACACACACAACATGCACATACACTCACAGCACACACACACAGCACTCACACTCATGGTATACATATACTCTCCGCATGAAATATTCACACACTCACAGCACACACACACACTCACAGAACACACACACAGCACATACACACACACTCATAGCACACATGGAAAATGACATGAAAATTAATATTCCAAACTCAGCACACTATAGCACTGTTATGACATAGAAATAAAATGAAGCCATCAAAAACAAGGTTTTTTGATCATAAAGAATATTTATCCCTCAAATTCTCTTCAGAAGACACTCTTCTCTTGACTTGTGATGGCCTGTGTCAATGTGATGTATTGGATAAATTATTTTCCATTTAATGCAGGGAATCACATGCCATTCCTTTATTGACCTTGATAGATCTCATCTGTAGAATTATGGACACTCTAGTTTTGAAAGACCTTATCCTGCCCTGTGAAGTTTCAGCTGCATCCAGATTGTCAATGTTGGGCATAGATTATGAAATTTGCCTTTTAATTTTTAAAATAATACAAAAGCTATAACTGTTTTGAAAGAAAGAATGAAGATTAACTTGGTTGCAAACTCACACAAGTCTGTATTGTAAATATTCTATTTGGTCACAGACATGAAGTATAGCTGATTTTTTTTTTATTCTAGAATAATTTCTCTCACAACTTTTAACAACTGGTTAGTACACTAAATGGTCATTACTTCCTTCTCATAAAAAGCAAGCCCTGTGGCTATAAGGCTACAGGCTGAGCTCAGTGGGGCCACCAAGCTACTCGAGGTTTTGCTCAAAGTACTTTGGTTGTATTCATCAAACATGATTATTATAAAAGATGCCAATACCCTTTATTAGCAAGCAGAGCTGCCATAATTTATTGCCCAATTCAAATAATTTGAAAATTTAAGCAAGACGCCGTTACTGGTTACCCCAGAAAAACCAGTAAATGTTGGATTTATTCCATACAAATAAAAAACTTGTTGATCACTCCGTTGATGGCATTTCCACTGTGACGCATTGTCTCAGTGCTAATATGTGTTTTACAGCCTCCCTTTGAAATACAATAAAACATGTGGAGGTAAAAAAAATAAATGTGCACAGAGCAGGTATTGCTTGGATGGAGTTCAGCGTGCTTTGAGGAACATGGACTATAGCTGTGAAATGGGGGCTCTATTTTTACGTGGTGGCCGGCTGAATAGACTATAAACATTTCCACTGCAATATGTTTCAAAGGCAGAATGAAACACAAAACTTTTTCTATTGTGCATGGCTACATTTTCAAGGAAAGAAAAGAAATTGCTGTGCCACAATATTACAAATTAAACAAAAGAAACAAGCTTTTTAATGGAAATGATTTTTATTGGCGCTAACATGTTAGGGTAAATTTTTATCTTTAAGCTTATAATCCCTACATTTTCAAAAAGTCTAGGAATGGGGATCTGGACCTAGGGATCCCCAGAGACTGGGATGAAATGGAGATGTCAATCTGCCTGTCTCAGTCTCTAAAGCAGTGGTTCTCAATCAATGGGACCCAATCCTTTTGGGGGTCAAACCCCTCTTTCAAAGGGGTTACCTATGACCATCCGAAAACACAGATATTTACATTAAAATTCATAACAGTAACAAAATTACAGTTATGAAGTAGCGATGAAAATAATATCATGGCTGGGGTCACCACAACAAAGGTCACAGCATTAGGAAGGTTGAAAACCAGTGCTCAAAAGGAAAGATACCTATCGTGAGAATCAGAGGAACAATATTCTAGTTGTGTTTTCTCATGTAAATATTTTGGCTAATTAAAATGAATGAAGACAGTATAGGAATTTAGAAAAGTGGCCATCTACTATAGTGTGAAAGAAAATTAATAGAGGTGAACCTTGGAATATAGCATTGGCTTAAAAATGTGAATACTGGAAATTCAATTGCATATCAAATGACAGACAAGCATAATAAAAACTTCTCATACCTTTTAGAAAAGCATTAATCATGGTGTGCTTTATGGTATCAGGTTCATTAAAAAACAAAGTCATAAGATATTCAGTTCCAAGCATATTTTTAAGCATTTTCAGAAGCAAGTAATTCCTGAAAGGCAGATGATAAAGTGTAACTTTATACAGATATATATTGTGAGAGAAATTTCTGAAATCATATACTTAAAAAACAAGTATATTTGAAATTCTATCAGCAATGTGTTCTTGGAAATTATGAGACAAGGGGCTATAGAAATTTGCATACATTATCTGCAAGGCTCTTTGGTGTGATTTGTAAAGAGGAAACATCTGTGGATATAAATAACAGCTCATCTGAAAGTTTTGTAATCAGATCCATAATAATCAATACTTTGTATTCGTTAGAACAGCAGCATTTATTTCTGCTTCCCATTCCTGCTAACTTTACAATCCTTTCTGAGAAGTATGTGTCAAATTTAATCACTAGGGAATGCTATGGGAAATTAAAATTGGCATAGTGCTTCTGGTTACACCAAATGAGGCCCTACTTTTCAATATGTATCCGAGACAGGACAAATGCTTAACCCCTGGGAGACCACATACTCTGTGCCTTAAATAAAGTATGACTTGGCTACTGGATGGATGTCATGATGATTAGTAATTAATACAGAGCCTCTAGTGTGATGTGGGATTTTAGAACTGGTCATGGTTAATATAACTAGCCAGGAGAATTATCTGAAGGTGCACTCCATTTAGTATACCATCTAGGAAATCATTATGTCTGGATACATGGCCCATTAACAAGACGGCAAGGGTCTGAGGTAAAGGCAGACCTTGGCCTTTGAGATTAGAAACAGTTAAGCAGTGGGGCTTTGTGTGCTTATCTGATTTGGCTTTTCCCATATGGTCATCAAGCTTCATGGACTGCAAAGGTTTCTTGTCCGACTTGTCTCATTCTCTCTATCCATCCCTCATCACTCAGCTCCCACACTATTGTTTGAGGGACTATTTGGATGAGGAACATTTATAATTTTATTTTCAGAAAATCAGTAAGACTCATGTGGTACATTTTCAACCTGGTCTTAGAGTTCAGCTATGTTTCAGCGAGTTAACAGACTTCTCAGAGGTGGCCAGGCTTAAGTGTACAAGTGAAGGTCAGATGGAACCGTCAAATTTCCCAAGTCATTCTCCATCAAGATCTAACATGAAGGTCTCTCACCCTTTTCGCCATGCAGGTGTCCTGCTGTTATTTTCCACCTCTAAAAGGGTTTAGCCTGTTTTCACTGCTGCACAGTTGATCCTAATATATTCCTTACACCTACATGTCTCCCTGACTTTCTGAGTGTGGGGTACAGAAGATGTCTGTTTTTCTCTAACCATATCCTACCCCTTTCTGATTAATTCTAAACTATATAAATCATTTACTTATTGTATTTTAAAAAGAAAGTCTCACTCTGTACCCAACTGACTACATAGTTCAGGCTTGCCTCAAACTTGTGACTTTTTTTTTTTGGTACAAAATGCTGGGATTACAGACCAGTTACATCCAGGTAGATGCCAGGGCTCTGTCACTTTGACGTACAAAACTAAACAATGCTGTGACACGCTGGGTGGTGTAGAGCTCTTGTATCAGATGCTCTAGCCTCATTCTTCAGTCTTATAAGCAGTTCTGCCACACATTTCTGTTGTAACCTCTGTAGTGCCAGAGCTTCAAAGAGGTAGAAGCATGCTGAAGGATAGAGGGCGGGGCATGGCATTCTTTCTGAATGGAATACTAGATGTGATTCTAAAAAGCACTTCAGAGTATCCTGACACCTAGGGCATTCTTTTTTCCCGGAATGTTAGTAAATTTATTCTAGATTGTGATACATATTAGGTGCTCCCATTTTTAAAAGATGATGAAAACATAACACCTATTAAGGTTTGTTATCTCAGGAGCTATGTCTAAATTCTTGTTTGCTCACTTCAGAATCACTTTATGGTAGCCATTATATTTTGTCTTCACTCCGAGACGAAGGTCCATACCTAGGCATGCTTACTGCTCCCATGTCCACATTGCTTGAAATCACTGTTCTTGTTAGAGGTATACATACAAATGTGGGGGGGGGTTGCAGCATAAAAGTTATTTGAAAGCATATGTTTACATTTATATTTTACCTAATGTAAAAAATACTTCCCTTGTGTTCATTTGTTATTTATTATTATAAATATTATTACTATAAATGATTATGTATATATATATATATATATAATCAAAATAACTGTGATGGTAATTTTATATATTGACTTAGCTGGACCATGACTGCAAGGCATATGGTCATTTTCCCAAATGTTACTATGAATATATTTTGAATGAGGTGAACACTGAGATAAATCAGACTTCCATACATATTGTAAATAAACTTCATCCAATCAGTTTAAGCCTTACCATATATTCAGAAAATTTGAATAGAATAAAAATGTCATCTTCTGGGCCAAAGAGAATTCTGAAACCTGTAGTCCCTGAGATTGAGACTCTTCCAACTGTGTGTGTGTGTGTGTGTGTGTGTGTGTGTGAGAGAGAGAGAGAGAGAGAGAGAGAGAGAGAGAGCGAGAGAGAGCATGTACGTGCACACATATACATGTTATATACACTATACCTAATAATGTTTGCACATATACATGTATTATTCATATGCATGTGTAAATGGGCACACAAAATGACACACATATGCATAGATGTGCTTGGTTTTGCATCCCCTAGTTCCTGGTCTAATACAATGACTTAAAATAAAAATTTTTCTTAATCTTAGGGACAGTAGTTTAGTGGTAACTTTGATTGCAGCACAGGCTTTCTCTCCTCTAAGAATGAACCTCTGCTATCTGTCAACATCTAGACTAGACACCATATTCTATTATATCTTGCCAGAGAAAGGCATAGAGAGCCTTCCTCCCACAAAGAGAAATTTTCATAACAACTGAATGAAATTGATCTACAGCAAAATTATGGTTATAACAGAAATATGACTACTAAAGCCACATAAGGCAGTATTTTCCATTTCCCTCTGGCTCTTCCTCATCTGATTGGCTGAATATCCAATTTACATAAAACAATTATTTTTAAATTTATTAAAATTAATCAGACCATATTCTTATAGAATTATACTTTAAATTTTAAATCCATTCAACTATCATTGGTTCCCAGGGAAATTAATATATTTTATTTCCATCTATCTATTTGGAGCCTATTTACTGTAATAAAAAGTCTATAATTAATGTGTCTCTAAAACCACATT
>JAQHUG010000018.1:2556080-2566364 GCA_028555095.1 Dicrostonyx torquatus | reverse complement strand
GTCTTTAACCACAAGCATGAAGCAGAGAGCTAACTGGAATAGAACAAGGCCAGGAATAGCACCACCAACTGGGGGTTAAGTGTTCCCAGAATTGTATTACACCATACATTTCTCACTAAGAACCAATGTAGCATGTCTCCAATGAGCCATTTCTTATGAATACCCTAGATATACCAATTGCCCATTTTGCTCTTTCATTGTGTTGATACTGTCAACTTGACAGGATCTAGAATTTCTTAAGAGACAAAACTCCAGAGGTGACTGTGCTAGCATTTCTAGATTTGGTTAGGTAAGGTGGAAAGATGTGTCCTACATGTGGAGGTCACCATTCCATGAGCTGATCCTGGAATGAGTCAAAAGGAGGAAGCACTCAGTTTTCTTTGCTTCCTAATTGACACCCTAAGGTGAACATCTAGCTCAAGTTCCTGTCTTTCTTGGCAGGACGAACTGTATCTATACTCTGAGAATGGAGACAATCTATTTTTTCTTAAGTTGTTTTTCTTAGGAATTTTCTTCCAGAATGAGAGGAAAAAATCACTAATACTTTAAACTAATGATGTCTCAAAGTAGCTTTCAATCACACAGTCAGCTGGTTTCTAACCTTCACTATATAATCTTTTAGAGGGGGAGTAAATTTCATATGTACATTGCAGTCTTATTTCCTGAATGCATCTGATTTCCTGATGGGATAAGTAACAATTCTGTCCTTCTTTGTTCTGTAGAAAAATAGACATTGTCCTTGAGGATTCCTACTGTCCTAAGGATTTTGAAATGGTGGCCATTTCCTCCTTCTTTGTGCTTACTACTCGTCTTCCTTTACTGAGTCTTCTTATGCCCAGTGTGTGTGTACAGATTTTATTCTTTATTATTTTCTCCTCCAGCACCACAAAATCATCGTATGTCTGTGTATTTATGTTCCTCTATCATTCTTGTCTACCAGCTCCCAAGACAGTTTTACTCCCTGGCTTACTGTCAGTCTTAACCAACTATTCTTAATTATTTCCCTAAATCTGTTTGAAGAAAAAAACCAAACACCCCACACTTAATAGAGTTTACTTCAGCAAAGAACTCGTGATGGTAGGGCAAGATTTAGGACCAAAATAGTTTCAGAAAACTCCATTCAACAGCATGGAAAGGAAAGCACCTATGAATTAAAAATGAAAGTGAGATGTATGTGAGAAACTTTATTATTTCATAAAAAAGTACTACTACAGAGAGAGTCAGGGTAGCAAAAAGAAAGTACTTTATTTCATGGCCTTGCAAGAACAGGCTTTAGACTAGAAGGGCAGGCTGGCTGATGGAGCACAGAGGACAGCTTTTGTAACCCTAATGCAGCCTCCTTTCCCCCCCTCCTTATTGGCTGTCTAACCAAGACAAGACATCTTCCACAGCACCTATATGCTCATTTTTTTTCTCTGTCATTCACCTTACCTTCTTTTATTTTTCAACAAAGTCTGCGTATGGCTTCAACTCTATCTTCATGTCAGATTTATGTTAAAGCTTCTTAGGCGACCTTGGCTGGAAGGCTGACTGTTGGTAATTTTCTACTCTACACTTCTAATTGAGGATGAATAGCCTAGTTATATTTGAATGGGGTAAGTAGCAAGAATGGCAAGCATTAGCAGGGGTCTACTGTTTTCTATTAAGTTGTTGCTGGGCCTAATCAGGCACAAGATATGTTTGAAAATGAGACATCAGATTTTTATTTATTACGATGTAGAGGTCTTGATTTGAGTATAACTGAACAACTAATTTAACTAGGCATTGTGTTTTTGATGATATATTTGCTGTGGATAGACATAGTATAATCTTGTATCAACCTGAGATTAGCTGAAATTTGATTGATATAACTGGCAGAGACTGTTATGATCTACCATTTATTAAACACTAAGCTAGGTTGAAAGTTTACTTAATAGAAGACTGAGATGAGGGGGGAGGGCCTTGGGCTTCCCATAGGACAGGGTATCCTGCACCATCTTAAGGAAGCAGGGGGAGGGCGGTGGGGTAGTGGGGGAGCAGGAGGGCCGGGAACAAGGGGAGTAAATGTAAATTTTGCTTTTAACAATAAAAAAATAAATAAATAAAAAGAAGTTGAAGGCTGGAAAGATGGCCTCATGGTTAGAAGCACTTCTTATATAGGACTCATGTTGAATTCTCACCTCTTATAATGTGAGTTAAAACTATCTTTAACATGAGTTCTATGGGATCTGACTCCCACTTCTGACTTCCCATGGACACCAGACACAAAGGTAGTGCATATACATATGTATATATACGCAAACACACACATACACACACTCACACACAGACGTATACACACACATTAAAATGAATTAACATGAAATGAAGAGATGAAAAGGATACCTTTCAACCTAAATTAACTTTCTTTAGCAACGAAAAACCAACTTGCTTAACTATTGACCTTGCAGAGTATGGAAAGCTTTCTTCTAATTACCCAAGCCAACTATTTCCAAATTCAATACGTTGATTCAAAGAAACACATGGTTTTAATTTGCTTGGAATGACGATATGATGCTTACTAAGCAAACCCAAATCCTTGGCATCTTCCCCACTTACATAAAAAAATAAATTGATTTTATGGAAGATCAAAAAGAAAGAAGAGAAAAGCCAGCAAGACAGAGATGAAACCACAGGGAAACGCATCCAACCTATGGCCTTCAAAGATCATGAATGATAGACAAACAAAATAGATTCATTTAGCCTTCAACATTATTCCTCCTATATATTACATACAAATACTTTATTAAATGAGCTACTCATTAATTGAATGTAAAGGAAACAATGAGATGAGTTTTTATAATTCATGTTTCAAGTATGTACCTTCCTAATGACAAAGCTTATGGTATTATTTAGTATAAAATTATATATTCATTGATTTAAATGTTTTTGTGTTTCTCAGTTTTGTGTAGCTGTGACAAAATCCTTGCAATCACTCAAAAAGGTATCAAGTATTATTTTACTTCTCAGTTTAAGAGGTGTGCCCAAATTTTCTGACTCTATTCCATGATGACACCGGCCTTAGATTTAAAAAAAATAACATAGTGATGATGTATGCTCTGAATTTGTTTTATTACCATTGGTTAATAAAATGGTTACTTTGGCCTCTGGCAGGACAGAATAGAGCTAGGCATGAAAACTAAACTTGATGCAGAGAAAAAGAAGTCAGAGTCAGGGAGACGCAATGTAGCTGCTGAAAGAGAAAGACCCTGGAACTTTACCAGTAGGCCACAGCCTCATGGTGATACAAACAATAATAGAAATGGGTTAATTTAAGAGATAAGAGCTAGATAGAAATATGCCTGAGCCATAGGCCAAGGCAGCTTCTTTATTAACCAATGGTAATAACAATAAATTTACAGCATACATAGCAGAATCCCACAGCATGTTGGCAGAAGTACATGGCACAAATGGTGGCTCACATTATGAAAGCCAGGAGAGGAGAGAAAATGGGGATGGGGAGGTACAATGTAAGAAGGAAAAATAGAGAGAGAGAAAAGAGAGAGAGTGGAAAAGTAGAAAGTAGAGTGAAGACACACAGACAAGCCAACAAGACAGAGATGGAACCACCAAGGGAACACTTTCAGGGACCCATTGCATTCAAAGAACATCTGATTTCCATCCTTTCTCATTAGCCCATTGAATTATGAGTCAAAGTTAGAACCATCAATCCAGTCTTTCCCCTAAAGCACTATATCTGAACCTCTAAACATTGTTCCACTGGGGACCATGCCTTCAAAATATGACCCTCTGGTTTCAGACATGAACCATAATGGTTTGGATGCAATAACTTTATATGTATTATATTTATGTGTCCATGCATTCATGTATACATGCACATGTGCACTTATGCACACACACACACACACACACACACACCCCACATGCACACACTTCAGTTTATCAAACTGTGGATTGCAATGCCATCTGGGGTTGCACAACAGAATAAGTGGAACATTAATGCATGACGATAATAAAAGGTTTCTGAACACACAGGTCCAAAAGTTAATATAAAGTCAAATGTGAAATAAAAGGCATTTCTTGTGGCTCTCAGCCATGCTGTGCTAGAAACGTCACACAACAAATGAACTCTTTGCACTGTGATTACTGGCACACAAGCCATCAAATGGCCTGAGATGCCTGGGTTCAGACCTGGAAGAACCTATGGTATGAACTGCAATGGTTTTACTGTTTACACAGAGCTTTGTTTTCATAGTAACAATTACAGAAAGTAAAGAGTTTTTATATTTTCATATTGAAGAATATATTCTTTAGCATGAAATAATCAAATTACTATGTCTTTGAATTGTATTGTGTTATAGTGTTTGATTTAGAAATCTGTTCTATGAGTTGCTGGGTCAAACTTCATTTTTAAAAAAAAAATGTTAAAACTTGGAAGTAAGGCAAAGAACTGAGAAAAATCCATCTTCTGAAGCCATCTCACAGTTGAATCCAGAATAGCTAGGGCTACGTACACTGTGTCTGCAGAGAAATGGGAACACCAGTGAGCAGGGTTGAGTGGCTGAGAACCTCAGGGCTGCTTACCATTCATTGTTGAAGTTTCTGCCACTGATAGACTCTTGCGGAAGACCCATGTTTGGTTTCTAGGACTCTCACTTGTATGGTCATGAGATTTATTTCTTCTTTTCTCATGATTCTCCTTGTGTTAACGGTTGCTTGATATTCTTCCTGGAATTTTACATTCAGTTTATTTAGGAACTTTTGGAATCACATCTCAGTCTGTGGCAGATACAGACTAATTTTTATAGTTAGTAATTTTAACTGAACAAAATTTTTTGTTCTAATGAACTGATGCCTGTTTCCAAATCAAAATGATAAAGATAATCTCATGCAATAGTAAAAAAGTCTCTGTATACCTCTTCATGATAGCAATATAAAATCCTCCTCTACCACTTGTTTCCTCCAGAGTGATCGCCACTTATATTTCAAGAAAAATAACCTTAGTTGTTTGTCCCATGACCACACATTACCGTTACCTAGATGATATCTGATGTAGCAATTCCTTAAGAGAAACAACTCTTATTAAAGTATTGTAAGTATTATGATCTCTTACTCATCTGTCATGATTCCTAAATATACTGTCATTAACTTGTAAAAACTGATTTATATTAGATGCCTTAATAATTTATTTCAAATATATTATTAAATGTATTAATTAATACTTCACTTAGTGGTATTTCTATAATTTCCAGCATTCATTTTTATGTTATTACTTTTAGAATATTAATTTCCAGGAATATCTTCATCATGCTTTGGCTATTCACATTCTTCTTCCTAACTTCTCTATAAACTACCCCTCCCCTCAACTTCTTTTCTTCCCCTTCCCTAAGAATAATCCTATGTTTCTGTCTGACTTATTTAGTGTATTTTTTGGACATTTTATGTGGATCAATGCTGTGAACGCTATAGTTTTTCTTCCCCTTGGAGAAATCTGAACATTTTATGAGGGGAATATGACTTGGTTATGAATTCCCCTAGCATTTCTGTTTGTTTCCTAATAAAGTTTTTGTTTTTCCCTTGCTCATTCCTATGAGAAACAAAATCATAGAATTAAAAATCAATAAAACTTCAGAGTCCCCTGAGACTTTGGATTTCAGCATCTTCTCACCATGGAACCACTTCATGCTGAACAATTTACTCTCGAAGGATATTTTTTCCTCGTTACAAACTCTACATGGGCACCGGCCCCACTCACTCCCATCACTTTGAGAATCCCATTTTGGTAGCTCAGTTGCTGAGAGACTGGACTATAGGCTCTGATTTTCCTGTATAGAATGCCATGTGCCTTGGTTTTTATTTTTCTTGTGTCTTTAAAGGATATTGTTCTTGTTTTTGCTTTCCATTAGCATGAGAGGACTACTAGTTGGTCTTGCTATTTTTGTGTTTCATTCTGTTTTGTTGTTCATCTCATTTTATTATTTGTGCTGCCTTGTGTCTGAAGGTTCTGTGGCTTGAGGTCTACTTTATTCTTATCAATAGTTAAGTATTTCATCCAGCTTTTCTCTTATTTTCCTTCTTGATGTTCTAATTATGATAATGTTAGTATGGGGTTTGTACACAGGATCCAATGCTCATTATGTACATTTATTACTTTGTTTTCCCCTTGCTTTCTTGACTTTGAGTAGTCCCTGCTCATGCTTCTTAGCATGAAAAAGACATCTCCACCAAGCCTACTTTTGAAACCATTCCTCATTGCTGTTATAGCATTTTTTATTTCTACTATTTTCCTTCCTGTGTTTCCTCCTTACTGCTGTTCTCATGCATTGCCCTTTAATGCTGTCACATTTATACATTCATGTACTTATCACATTCATCACATTTGTCTTAATTTGTCTTATAATTTCTATATTTCTATATTATAATTATTTACAGTACCTGAGCCTAGTCTTTTCTCTTAGAATGCTTCCTTCATGTTGAGGCTTGATTTTTTTTTTGTATGGGAAGATTTTACAGGTTGTATTAGTTATACAGTCTTGGATAAACAACTCTGGCTATAAGATTCTATGTTGATTTGGTTCTGAATTGGGCATGTTCATTGTTCTTTACAATCCTGTCAAAGGAGCTATGACATACTCTAACATGTATGATATCTTCTTTTACTTCAGGTTTTCCTAATAATTCCTTCTAAAGCAGGCTTACAGCCCTGTAGTTTTCCTGCTAAGGTCTGTTGTCCTTACACTGAAGCCCCATTGGTAAAGTAATGAGAGAGATAGTATAGGCATAAAATTTTGGGTTGACTCATTTGCTTAAGTGACAAGAATGATGTTTATCAAGATTCATTTGAGTGACTGTCCTTGAATCATTGTGAACAAGGTCTTTCTCTGTAGATATAGTCTTGGTTAGAAGAACATACCAAGAATATTTCAAATGGCACCTACTTTGCCTCCCCTTCCAGAGACCTTTGCATATCACTTTAGAACTGCTCAAAGCCCTGAATTTTAAGAATTAAGATTCTTAAAAGTGCAAGAACTTCCTAAGACTAAGGCCTGATTTCTTGCTGTAGAGTTACCTCATGCTTATGAGAATACTGCTAGAATGCTCCTACCTGCTTATTACACTGGTAGTCTTTACTTGGCATAGTCTCATCTTGTCTGAATTCTCTGTCTTTACTTGGATCTCTCTTAATATCAGGTTGGCAATTTTCCACATGAATGGGAATCTCTGATACAGCCAGAAAAGTTTATTGATTTTCAGTTTGTTCATCTCCCCTCTGCCTGCGATGATGAGTATGATGACCTCTGACCTAAGATCTCATAGGACCAAGACCAGATTGGGTGATGTCTTGGCAATATCTTGATCTTTCTTGTTTCTTCTCACCATTAAGATCATGAAACATTTTTTCTTTAAAAATCATTAATCAATTTAATTCTTCAAGTCTGGGTCTGATGAAAGCCCTGGAAAAGGTCTTAATTGGATATATGCCATGGAGTATTGAAACCAAACTCATTCCCATTATGCCTGGATTCCGGGGTTTCAGAAAAATCATTCATTTCAATAAGCAAGAAGAGAAATCTTATCAAGCAACTGGTCAGCTAGCACTATAAACTAGCTACTATATAGTCACAATAAAGAGTATCATAACTCTGATGTGTCTTTCCTAGCACAACTCTCTGCCCCCCTCACATACGCGCCTACACACTCATATGCACATACACATTCACAAATAATCTTCTGACTAAAATACAACTGTTAAAATAATGGCTTATAACATCAGTCAAGAAAAAATGGATCTGTGCAGACACTGTCATAAAACCACGGTTACAACTCTTTTCCCAGCTTTTATGCCTTGTCTCCATAACTCATCCAGAAGGGTTGTCCATTAAGTAAAGGCTATTTGTCATTTGTCACCTAGAGGACAGTTAATCACAGGGGTGGTTAAAACTGCTTGGGACCAAGAGAATTGAATTTTATTATGTAGAACATTTTATCTAAAATAATTTATTTTTATTTTTAAAGACACACATGCACAGATATATTTTCTTAAACAAATGGTTCATAGTACTGATCTGAAAATGATTGCCTTCCACTACAGAGATACTTGATGATGTTTAGCATAAGTTTGATTATTATGTCTGGGAGATTCCTACTGGCAGTTTAGTGGGTGTATTTTCAATATGGTGCTGAACTCCCCACAGTGCATAGAAATATTAGATGATACAATGACTATTTTTAGCACACAGCAACAGACTATCACGTTGTTAACATAAACATGGTTCATGCTTTTTTCAAATGCTTTCTGCATATCCTTCGCTGTTTTCAGTGAGGAATATCCTGGTTGAACTTCCTCATGCATACACACTTCAGTGACTATCACATTTACACATACTCCAAGATTTCTTTTGGTGTCCTAAGACAAATTTAAGGTGAAAAAGCCAAAAATATTAATCTGACAGAGCTCATATATTCAAGATGGACCTCTTAGTATATAATAGTCTGTTTTTTAAAAGTGAAGTTTGGTCACTGAACAAGAAATACTCCATGTATTTCCCATCTTTATGTGGCTTATTTTAGTTTTTACCATATTTCTTTTTTAAAGGACTTTTTCTAGTCTTTTGCTTTTGTTTCCCAAGTCTATGTATATGTTTAAGTACACTGTATTCTGTTTAGAGTTTTTTTTTCCATTTGAATCTTTCTTTACTGCTTATCTGTAACCTTTTCCTGCCTACAAGAGCAGAGCCCCTAACATGCCATGTAGTGAGTTGGTATTCTCTCAAGTCTGTAGGCAGTGCTGGGAGAAGTTTTTCTGTTCTTTGGCCCATGGGAGAGGCTGAAGGACCCACCACACTCTTAGCTCAAGCCCACAGGCAGGTGATGGATGAATCTCTGTACCAAGGCCCATGTGAGAGACATGAAGTAGGAAGCCGATCTTGGCTGTTTCTGTGTGGCTGTAGCTAACCTGACCCCTTTTAAAAACTTTTTCAGGCTTTATGTGGATGTATGTATGCTACATTGGAACACAATATGATGTAATTAAATATTCTCCTCCTAAATACCTGTTCCCAAGTATCTGGCAGCCATATCCCAAATTACCACACAGAGGCTTATGATAATTTTAAATGCTTGACCAATAGTTCAGGTTGATTACTAACTAGCTCTTACAACTTAAATTAACTAACTTCTATTAATCTATGTATTGCCACATGACTTATGGCATTACCTGTATTCTATCATGTCTTGCTTCCTAGGTGGCTGGCTTGTATCTTTCTTAACTCTGCCTTCTTCCTTCCCATCATTCTGTTTGGTTTTCCTACCAGCTACCAGCCTGTCAGCTTTTTATCAGTGAATGAGGGTAATGCATATTCATAGTGTAGAAAAGAATTGTTCCACAGCATTCTAATATATATTAAAGTAAAAGAGGACATAATAAACAGTACATATAGCACAGAGCGTATATGTGTGTTGTATAATACATACAAAATATGCTATATATGGTTTTTAAATATGTGATTTTTGAAATAAATCATATATGTGAATAATATTGTGTATATATTAGATAAATACTGTATAAGCATTCACATTTTAGAAAAGAAAAGATATTTCTTATGCTCTAATTTAACTTAGAAATCACATTCTACATATATAAAATTCTTACTCAGCTTTTTCCCAAACTTAAAAGTAATTTTACTGGAAATAGAGATAATTTATTTCAGCTTTATGACAGGTGCTGAGGAATATGTTTATGTAAATAAAACCCTGATAATCTAATTCAGATAGTTTTCCCTCTTCTGGCATAATTTAATAAGTTTGTTGCTGTTTTTGTGTCCCAGTGTTCTATGTATCTCAGTCAACAAACTTTCAGGTAAACTTTTAGTTTGATTCATTTATATATTTCATTTCACATAGCTTTTCTGCCCTAGATTATGGGAGCTCATTAAAGTGCTGTCCATGTCTGATATGTCTATTAATTTGCAACTTCAAGACAGTTTGAGAACCATGTATTAATTTTTTAGTTAGCTCGCTATGAAAGTGGAGAAATAAAGCTCCAAAAAAATTCTTAAACCAGGAAAAGCCTGTGTCAACTGTGGTGTGCTTGGAAAAATAATACCCTTGCAGCTTTAGAAGAAGTCAGGCACTCCACAGATCCATCCCTGAGAGTCATTGTCTCTGCCTTTAAAAATATTTTTATTATGAATGTTTTAATAACTATGTGTCTGTGCAGATGTGCTTCTGAGGACAATGCCCACAGTGGCCAGAAGAGGGTGACATAACCATCAGAGCTGGAGTTACAGGCAGTTATAAGCTACC
>JAQHUG010000018.1:2532754-2545997 GCA_028555095.1 Dicrostonyx torquatus | reverse complement strand
TGCATATTGTGAATCAGTAACTATGTAGAGGTTCTTAAAAATGCATTAGTACCATGATAATAGCATATAATTCTGAAATTTGAACATTACTATAGGGATTTGTTCCACTTTATTTTAATTTTCTGACTTGTAACCTGCCTTTCATGATTTATTTGCATCAGTATAGAATGTAGGGGCTCCAGTTATTGGTGTGTCCTGTACACACCAATGCAAGGGAGGATCCAGCTATTTCTCTCTATAAGTTGAATTCTCTTGCTTTAGGGATACTTTTTCCTAATCTCTCCTAAAAAATTACTACAAGCTCTTTGTTAGGGTTCACTTTCTTCCCATAATTTGTCAGTTTTATCATTATTAACAAGTATTATAGTTTCTGCTGGACCTATTCTTGTTAATTGGCAAAGTCTCAATTTTACTTTTAAAATTAACTCAGAGTCATTTTCCACATTCGTTTTGCATTTTTACTTGGTTTACAAGATCAATTCTAAGATAATATCTTCCCTCTGCATTAAAATTCCTGCAGGGGAAGGTATGGAGGGTAATGTGACCAAAATGCAGTTAAGACTCAGATCCACATGATCCACATTTGCCTTTTTAATTTCTCTTCAATTAAAATCAATTCTTTCTCAGATTTTGCTGATAATTCTCTTGGATAATTTAATTCTTTGTCACCATCTAAGGTTTTTACTTAAATCAGTCAGGTCCTCAGGACCTATCCCAGTAGTGGGCCATAGATGGGAAATGTCTCATAGCAATATTTGGAAGTCATTTACAGTCTGCAATTAGTCTCTCTTAATTTGTACCTTTTTGTGGTCTAATTTTTTAAACCAATTTTATAGCCCAAATAATTAATAGAATCTCCTCTTTGTAATTTTCAGGAGCAATTTGTAATCTCCAAAAGGCAGAATTTCCTTTACTTCTTCCAATGTTCCTTCTAAAGTCTCTACATTTGTGCCAGATAGCAAAATGTGGTCTATATAATGGTAAATTATAGATTCAGGAATTTTCTTATGTATCATTTCCAAATGCTGACTTAACAAAATATTGGCACAGAGTGAGGTTATTTAACATTCCCTATAAGAGAATCTTCCATTGATAACTTTTAGCAGGATGAGAATTGTTGTAAATAGGAACTGTGAAGGAAAAAATTTTTCTGTCTTTTCCTTGTAAAGGTATAGTGAAGAAACAATCTTTTAAATTAATGACTATGAGAGGTCATTCTTTAGATAGTAGAGAAGGCAAAGGAATGCCAGACTATAGAGAGCTCATTTGCTGAATCACCTTATTAAGAGCTCTAAAATCTGGTACAATTCTCCATTTCCAGATTTCTATTTAGCAGTTTAGATTCCAAGGGCTGGTTGATTCTTCAATATGCTGACTAAATTCCTCAGAAGCAGTATTTAGGCTACAGGAAGGTGAGTGACACTAAACCACTAGAAGAAAAGAAGAAGAAGATAAACCATAAAAATCTATTTTTATCCTAGTAGGCTTCTAGAAGTTGATTTTTCTAAAGTTTATGGCTCATAACCAGACATCCTACCCTAGTTTATTTTTGCATGACTATTATATGCATGTATAAATGTACACCTAGCTTGAATTAAACTTTTATACTTTAAGTTGCCTAAAGAGGTAAGTATTTCTCATCTGTCAGTGGAGATTCACCCCTTTATTCCCACCACTTGGGAGGCAGAGGCAAGTGGATCTCTGTGAGTTCAAGGCCAGCCTGGTCTACAGAGTGAGTAGCAGGACCTATAGCTAACAGAGAAACCTTGTCTTGAAAAGAGAAAGGGAGATAGGGGAGGTCACAGGAAAGAATTATTATTTTTTTTTTGGTTTTTGAGACAGGGTTTCTCTGTGGCTTTGGAGCCTGTCCTGGAACTAGCTCTTGTAGACCAGGTTGGTCTCGAACTCACAGAGATCCGCCTGCCTCTGCGTCCCAAGTGCTGGGATTAAAGGCGCGCACCACCACCACCCGGCCAGGAAAAAAATTTTAATACTCCTTTTTTCATTGACTTTTTCTCATGAATAGGAAATAAGTGCATGCCTTGTTCCCTTATGCTTCTCTTCCTACTTCCCTTCCACTGTTATTCCTTTTGCTAATGTACTGGGGCTCAAACTCACGGCATCTTGCATGCTAAGCAAGTGCTCCGCTGAGATGTACACTGAATGCCACCAAATCTCTTGAACTGAATAGTTAGATAAATTAAATACATCCACTTCTAAACTCTGTATTTTAACATATATAAAATATGATATATATAATCACATGTATACCATATATAAATTTACACACACACACACACACACACACACACACACATTTCTTTCTTTTAATCCGGTGACCTGCCCTGTTAACACCATGATTCATGGAGAAGAAAACTGTATTTCTGTATATATTCATTGTCAATTGGAAGAATTCTATTTAAATAGTACTATTGGTGATAAATAGTTATCTTTTATTTATTTATTTATACTATTAGCTGGCTGTAATTTTTATGGTTAAACAGCCACCATTCTTATATACCACAGAATTCCTTTAGCTTCATGCACTTTTTATCTACATGGTTAATCAGCCCTAAACTTCTCAAAGCTTTGATTCATTGGAGTTATGGGTGAATTCTCACCTTAATTTTAATGGAATTACCCATGAGACTTCAGAATATAAAATATCTTGTTGAAAACAAAGATTTAAGAAAGAAAAGACAGTTTTAGCTCTGTGCTAGAGACGGCACTGATGAAAGCAAATGAAGCTTCTGTGAGGGCTGTTGGTAATGAGGTAAGCATCCACATTCAGGAACCCACGTGTAGAAGAGGAAGCTATTAAACACCTCATATAAACCCTCAATGCAGAAACATGCTGAGTGCTTAATATTTACCAGATGATTTAATGCATGGAATCATTTAATTGTTTCTGAAATGCTGTAAGTGAAGTGTAGAAAGCCTTGTTTTACAAATGAGAATAGAGAAGTTCAAGGCACCAAGCAGGATTGCCAAGGTTATTGGTGGTACAATCTGTGTCTGTGCACCCAACTCTACTCGCCGTATTGCCTTCTGCAACTGGAACAATCAACTTGCTCTAAGTCTGTGCTTCTGTGATGGAGAGTTTTCTTAACACAAATTATTCTCATACTTTCATCTAAGACAAATAAAGACAGATGTATGGCAATCTCAGTCTACATTCCCAAATCAGGATGGATGTTTCCTAATACCTAGTAGGAAATGCCAGGATGGCAAGTCGCATTATGGCTTTTGCCCAGACAGGCTTTCAAAGTTAAATTTCTTCTTCAAGATTTCTCTGATGGTTTATTATAGCCACTGTGCACAATGGAAGTTATTCCTTTTCTTGAAGCCTAAAGTTTGAAGCAGCAGAATTGGAAATTTAAAATTAGCAAGTGAAATGATTCCCAATGGTATAACAGGATTAAAAGCAAATTTGTACTACCTAAACCTCCCCCAAACAGCACTGCCAGCTGGGGACCAAGTGTTCAAATACTCAAGGCTATAGGAGCCAACTCTTATTGCAAGGACAACAGCTACTTTATAAATTATTGGGAACACATATATCTCTGAAGGGTATGAGCAACATAAGCTTCTGTTCACCCATGTCAGGAAAAATTGCAGCCAAACTGGAAGAGAGTTTGGAAACAAAGCAAAATATAATATTACTCTATTGTCCAGCAATCATATTCCCAGTTATTTAAGAGTGGAGAGAAAGAGAAAAGAATGCTAAAGATAAACAGAGTGAGTACAAAGTAATTTTAAGGCATTGAAGGTCTTCTGTAGGGCAATGTAATAGTGGCTTTGTTTCTTTAATTTTTATCTATTTATTTATATTGTATGTATGTGTCCTCAATTCATGTTGAGATAGAAAGCAGGAGAGGACAGCTTACATGACACGTTCCTAAGGGTCGAGCTTCTTGTAATGAAGCTTGGTGACAGAGTAAGTTCTTTATCTTTTGTGCTATTTCATCAGGTCAGGTTTTTAATGCAAATTTTGAAATTTTTATATTTCTTATGATTTTTGTATAAATATAAACTTGCCCTAAAATGAAATCTGTTCACAAAATTATTATAAGTAACTTTGTATTAAAAATAACAAACCTCATAGAATAGTCTTTTTATTTTTACCTGATTATAAGGCACATTAAATATATGAAATGTTAGTTGTGTATAGTTTTTGTTGAAGGTATCATACATCTGTGAATATTTGGTATCATAATGTCTTTATAATGTTGGAATTTTTAAGGAACTTTCAAGTTCCTTATGTATATATGAATTTCAATTTATTATCAAAGTTCAAAAATTAAATTTTGATGTCTTCTTTGGAAGATTAATTGACATTGTACACCAACTACTTTTAACTGTGAACTTTCAAAATCTAAACCACAGTCCTTTGGAGAAATTCTAAGTGGCATCTAAAAAATACTTAAATTTGGGCATATTGATAGTGAGGATCAGATACATCCCTTCCTTGTGCATGTTCTGCATGTCCTTTCAGCTATTTATTTTTTATTTTTGAGGAAGAGTTTTATGTAGCCCAAGATGAATTGGCTATTCAGTGAATACTGGATTAAACTATTGATTTTCCTGTCTCTACCTCCCAGGGCTGTTAAAACATGAGTGTGCTATTATAACTTGATGACATATTATGTTTATTTTAATGAATTATTGATATAATTAACATTTTATGAACAGACAATAGGTCATACTCTTCAAAATCTTTTCACTGATTACAAATAAAACATTCTGGTAAGCCAATTTTAGTCATTGTGCAAACATGTTCTGAGAAAAAGTAATCATTAAAACCATAAAAAGACCTCTTACTTGATGCTGAGCTAGTGGTGTAAGTAAGAATAATTTGGCACAATGTGATGAAAATGGCACTCGTTTAGTAGAAGAAAAGAACTGGAATATTTGTTATAGATCATACACTGAGTTGGTTAACTTTTTGATTGACTCTTATTGGGAGGCCACTTATTTGTTTCTGGCTGGTAACACATACAAAAGGACTTCCCATGCCAACTGACCATGCTCTAGGCTTAGTTAATCAGGCACATAAGGAATTAAGGAATGGGATTTTGTAGCTTACTCGAAACGCTAGGGTCTTGGTTACACCTTAACGGAGAATAAAAAAAAAAAAAAACCAAAAAAACAGCAAAAAACTAGGCATAGATCCAGTGCTAGCAAAGTCTTGAATCCTCGAGGAGAACTGTGGTAGTTGTAACTATCATGTCACTGAAGCAGCATAGTACATATTTGTCCTTAAATAAATATATTATTTGTCCTTCATCAAGGAAACTTCTCTTTTCAATAGATGGAGAATATGACAGAAAACCAGAACTGATCAAACTATAGAGTTGAGGAGCCCAGGCCCAATGGATACACATACAAAACAACTCCTACAACTAAGGTTCAGGGAAGATTGACTGTAAGAGCCAGAGGATTAATGAGTTTGTTGTGAGGCTGTGTCTTCTAGTAATATCAGGAGCTACATCTGTAAAGTCTCACCAATATGGCTGCCTCAACATAAGATGAACATGGACAACAGTAGACATGCCAAAGGGAACAGGGGAAAGCCCACCCTTGATCCATACAAAGGACTATGGGAAACTAAGGAAAGCTGAAAATTACCTGTCATCTACTTCCATTTTAACATCAGTTCTATAGGGTAGAATTTGAATTATCTTATGTGAGTTTAAGGAGTGGAGTCTGCCGACTAGTCTACCCACTAATAAGGATTGTGCTATAGAGTAATTCTCTTTCTTTTTGAAAAAAAAAACATATTTTTTAAAGTATGAGGGCTCTGTCTGCATGTATACATGCATACCAGAAGAGGACATCAGATCCTATTTTAGATGGCTGTGAACCACCTGTGGGTGCTAGAAATTGAACTCAGTCAGGACCTCTAAAGAGCAGCCAGTGCTCTTAATTTCTGAGACATCTCTCCAGGCCTGAGCAATTCTCTTAATATCTCATGGTTTCCTATTTTGTCTTAGTAAATTTATTTAGACAGCCTAAATTTTAATTTCAATGACCAGTGAAAGCCCCAGAGGGAAGGGTTGAATGAACTATATAGCTACTATGCAGGAAGAGCTGCCATTTTACAGAATGGATTCCTGTGGTATCTTTGCCTCACTTTAGAGTACTTTCTTTTCCAGATTATACTTTAATTACTCATGATGTTTTTTTGCTTTCTTTCATTGATTCATAAATAAGAAATTCAGATTTTAATATTTTTGGCCCTTCTGCAGTTTTTGCTTCCAACTCTTGCCGTACTTTCTTCCTCTTCTCCCCATCCACACTCTTTCCCACTTGTGAACTCATATTTTTTTCTGACACCAACTATCCTTACATCTACACAATCAATCTCCTGTTATCAACTAAGCAAATAGGACAATGAAAAGTAACTCATTAGCTCTCCACTATGAAATTCACTTTTTAATGTGATTATTTGTAACTTCATTAGTAGTGTGTATGCTAGAATAATCTTTTATTTTAAAATAATGACTGCAATTGCTTTGCAGAGTTGCCATTTAGATGAATAATCAGATGAGTACTGTTTGGCTCATGAATAAGTCATCTCCATCAGCAAGTGTAATAGAATGCTGACTGGTATGGTAGACGCATAGGTGCTCAGATTGCATCAGTCAGCACAGAATAGTCAGGTGAGGGAGTGAATGATGAGATGAAGATCTTTTCTATCTTTGGCATAACTATGAAGGCAAGTTTGACCTACCTGGTCTAATAGTGTATCTAGAGCCTGCAGAGAAATTTTCTCTATTTATTAATGTTAGTGAAGGAAACCACTCTCTAGAAAGAAATACATTTACAGAAAACTATGTAGAGAATACAGTGCCACAACATACATTTCTGTTCCTTGTGACTTGTGTCTTCTGTCCAACTTAGGCAGCTATGACTACAATGAGCTTTTCTCAATTAAGACTGACCCCACCTTCTTTGCTTTCTAATTCTATTCTTCCCCTGGGTCTGAAGAAGTGGTAGTTGTAATCTTAAAAGGTAGGAACTTACCATACAAAGCCAACCTTCTTTTAAAGTGACTGTAGAAAGTAAATGGATTGCTGTAGTTTTTACATTATTTTTTAAAGTTTGGAATTAGGAAATGATTTACTATGATCTTCAGAAGTCTCTGTTTGCTACTGAGAAATATCAACAATATGTCTTACATCAATTATTTTTATTTTTCCTGCATCACTTAATTCCAACTTGTCAGTCTTACAATCATTTCCCCACAAATTGTTCCAAGTTCTTTTAAGCGTACAGTTTTTGGTGCTTAAGATAAATGAATTCTGCTTTCAATTTTTCAACAAACAAATAAAAACATTGCTCATTGACTTTTCTGCAAAAAAAGTACTTTCTCTTCATTTTTTTCTGGATTTTGAGATGGCTTCCTTCCATATTCAGGTTTCAAGATTTCTAAGAGCTGCCGGGTTAACCCTGGTTTCAGAGAAGAACCCATAACTCTTCTTCAGCATTCTTATTTATCATATCTTGGGGACATTTTATTCTTGCCCTTTAATTTTCTATAGTATCCGCTGCAATGTGCCAGTACTTCATCATTAGTTACCTGTGGGGCAGGTCAGAGATTAGATTTCACAATAGTATTCTCCAACTCTCAGACTTTAATATACTTGAAGTCTCTTGTTTAGTATGTTCAGACCACATTCACCTCTACCATGATGAACATGTCTCTGAGGTGTGGAAATAAAGAGAAATGTCTTAATATTATGCACTGAGAAGATTCACGTTTGTGTGTGCCCCGAGCAGAAAATGTACTCATTATGTCATTATGCTGGAGTAGAATACATAGATAAGAAATTAAGGGTGTATTAGAAATGAAGGGGCTATTCATTCTCCTGGACTAAGTTAGATTCTTGAGGGCCAAGAGTCAAGAATTTCAATGTAACTGACCAAATCTTTGAAATAGTGCCCCCAAAAGACAACTGGACTGTTTCGTGAGCAAAAATATTAAAGAAGATCTGTGACATGGCCAGCAGATGAAGATGGGTGCCCTCAAGCATGATGATCACAGTTTTTAAGGGAAGAGTTTAACACTTCAAGTTGTTCTCTGGCTTCCTTATGCATATTGTGACATGTATATCAAAGCACGCACAAACAAAAACATATACACGTGCACATATAAATAACTAAATAAATATAATCAAATAGCTTACTTAAGGCAAAACATGTCTTAAATCATTGTATTTTTGGTGTGTAATGTCATCAACACATTTTTCTCAATTGTAAAGCTGTAAAATACCCCTCAGAAATCATTGGATGTCCGCATAACTTTATAACTAGGCCATTTTTTTTATTCAATTTTTAAAAAGGTTACTTCAACATTAAATTTATAGGCATATAGATTATATTCACTGACTAGCATGGCATTTGAAGCTACAGAAACACCTATGACACTATCATTAAAATATCCGAATATATTTCATTCCTAATTCCCATGCTTGGAATCTGTTTCTTAGAATATTCATTCTTCTTTGCTTCATAAGCTCCCCACTATTGAAGAAATTTAGTTTTGTGGTGTGTGTCACAATGTCAGCTGAACTTAAGCCAAGGTCTCTGAAAAGAACTCCCCAAGTATGCATCCAGCCATATGGAGACATGTCTTCTATATCTGATGACAGTTTAATTATTTGTGCTACAGAATCAATAAACATTTTCCTGGCAGTGATATTTAAATTTAGCCCAAAGCAAGCACACTGATGGGCCATCCACAGACAATCTCTTGCCTGAGGAAAGGAGACCTGAGGCTTCATACCCAGTAAGTGTAATTTTTTCCTGACAATAAATAAGAAAAAGGTGTGTGTGTGTGTGTGATATTCATCTTCTTTTCTATCTTTATTTTAATAACTATGAACAAAATTTAATGATTTAGTAATCACTTCGTAGCTGAAAAGCTCTCTAGTTAGAGTACATAACTTTTATTTGTTTATTTATTTACTTGTTTGTTTCTATTTTGGTAATATTACCCCAAGTTCCTAGAGTCCCTTTTCTTCTATCCATAGCCTCTCTATCCTTTAAGGACAAACCATAGAATGACTCTTCTACTCACTCAAACTTTCACTATCTTTTTAAATTACATTATGTGTTAAAGTTTCAGCCAAAGAACTCAGAGTGAGTTTACTTTTGATGTTTTCCTAACCACTTCCAATACCTCACTGGCGAGGTATGTTTATTTATATCTCTAAGTTCTATTTATTTTTTTCTCTCTCTAATGCTTGCTGGAATGATGTATCTATTTTTCCTAAATTATAACTTCTGTATTGAAATTTTACTTCTACTTAATTGTGTTATCAAAAGAATTCTCTTAGATTTTGCTTATAGACTATGCCTTTTTAAAGGATTTAGTGATATAAAAGTCAAACCGCTTGAGATCAAATCTACATTCTTGCCAAGACTAACTTGAACTTAGAGTGTATGGTAATTTCCTTACAATAAATGAATAATATTTATTCAGAAATCTGGAAAATAAGATAGCTTAGTATCTATAAAAGTCTAATATAAAGCCTAGAATATGGTATGTTAATAACAGAGATATTGTATGTTATTAACACAGATCATATTTTGGAGTTGAAGAGATAACTCAGCAGCTAAAAATAACTTGCTGCTCTTCCTAAGGACCTGGGTTTCATTTTTAACATCTATACAGTGACTCCCAACCACTTCTAACTCCAGTATGGTGATTTAATACCTTCTTCTAACCTCCATTGGCACCTGAGTATAAGCTTCACATATATCTTTTCATAGTCACACATATACATAAAATAAATACTGTTGAAATATTGCCTTTCTTACAGAAACAAAAAGGATACATATAATTAAGCCATACCAATTGCAGCGAAACCAAAAATGTGTACTAAAGATTCTGGAGCTTTTATAAATCAATAAAGAAACTTCGGAAGCAGAATAATTCTGTTGTGTGCTACCAACTACTCACAAGAAAACTCTGTGGTTCACTTCCACTTTTGGCTTCTTGATAAAATAGAAGCAACTATGGTCCAAAAGCAGTAGGCTACAACTTGGGTTTTCAGCAGAACTTGGCAATGTCATAAATGTCATTCATGAGGCACTGGTTTTGAATTCAAAAAAGAAGCAAAGTGGACATGATTGTGAATAGAAGCTAAGGCCAAGCATTATGTGATATGTTCACAGTCCCTGTAGAGCTTCCCACAAGGTAAAGCTTCAGTTGAAAAGGAGACCTCTAGATAACAGAATTGCCAGTTCCCAGGATTGCCTGCCAAGAAGAAAATTTATTTGGTTGAGGTGGCAAAGTTGGAAGGGTGGGGCTACTAAACTTTGGAGCATAGGGATTACATTATAAACCCTCTACCTCTGTCCCTAATTCTTAACCATTTTGAACTGGAAATGTTTATTGTCAACCATTGTATGTTGGAAATATATAACTTATTAAAAACAATTGACTTTGTGAAAGCTCACAGTTAATGGATTTTGGACTTTTAGATTGAAACTTACCATAACAGTGAATTTTATATGATGAGATACACATGGGTCTTTGGAGACAGGGTAGAATGTTAAAGCTTCAAGTGCTGATGTTTGGGTGTCAAAGTGACAAGAAATGGAGCTGGTAATGATCAGTCTATATTGTTGATCTGAAGCAGTTTAGAATTACCTGGGAAGGGACTCTCAATGAGAAACTATATAGATCAGGCTAGACTGTAGATATATCTATGGGGAATTCTATTGATTATGATCTAATTATGAGATGAGAAGACAAGCCCACCATAATTGCTCCATTCCCTAGGTACATTGAGCTGTATTGGAGTGGAGAATCATAGGCCTCTGTAGTGTGAATGTCCCCTTAAAATCTATGCATAAATACTTGGTCTTCATGATGGTTATGTGTGAAGTGATGATAGACTATTAAAGGTTAAGGATTCAGGGTTGACTACTTTGTATTAGACAATAATCTGGTACTCTTATCTGGGAATACTACTTCTCTTGCTGTTAGCATCCCTTAGTTGACTATAATTATTTTTTTAGTGACTAACCCTGAAATCACATAAATTCAGCTTTGTATAGGCTGAGCAAGATGATATGTATTTGAATGAGAGCAAGGAGGTATTGTGAGGGTTAGAAGGAAAGGTAAGGAGTAAATGGTGTAATTATATTTCAATTTCAAAATAATACATTTTATAAAAAATTAAAAGTATATTTTAGGGCATTGAGAATGTTTACTCAAGGGGATCATGGAACCCCAATATCTCTCCTGAAACTCCTCTCCTCCTCTCACGCTCTCCCTTCTTTTGTTCCTCCCTAATCTCTGGCTCATTGTGTAAGCTTACTTACATAATACATACCTCTTCCCTAAAATATAATCTTTTCCAGAGACACGAACAATCCTAATCTTGGCTTTGAACCACCAAAACTATGAGCCAAGGAACCATTTCACATCCAGACCTGTTCAGTTATTTTATTGTGATAATGTAAATCAATAAAATATTATCTAAATCATTTTCTCTCTCTCTCTCTCTCTCTCTCTCTCTCTCTCTCTCTCTCTCTCTGGAGATCTTAATTACCAATTAATCAGGGCTGCTGTTATATACACAAAGAAAAGGAAATTACATACACTTCAATGAAAACATGACCCTTTCAGTCACATGTGATCAGTTATGCAAACCACTGTCTGATTGCTCATCAGAATGTTAGATATCAAGGGATGGGTGCTGTGAAATGTAGTTAAGATTCCAGTTTCTCTGGAGGGACAGTGTCCATGTTAAATTATGCACTCAGCAGACTGATGCATGTATTCATATGGGGTAATCAACAAATGAATTATGACTGAAGTTATGGTATAATTAGATATCTGAGTGGAATAAATAACAATCAGCAAAAACAAGGATCAGTTCAGAGAAACAAAATTTGTCCATATCAGCATGTAAGTCTAAGTGACATAGAAAAAAATTCTATATAATATCTCCGCTTTGTAATTTCTTTTTCCTTTCCTTATTAAAAAATTACTTTATTCTTTAAAGAAATATTCTTTCATAATCTTAGATGTGATAGATAAGTACAACAAAATCTTTTTTCTTTTTCTTTCTTTTTTTTGGTTTTTTAAGACAGGGTTTCTCCATAACTTAGCCTGATATGAATCTTGCACTTGTAGACTAGGCTGACTTTGACAAGCTCACAGACATCTGCCTGCCTCTGCCTCCTGAGTGCTGGAATTAAAGGCGTGTGCCACCAATGCCTGGGAAAATCCACAAGTCTTAAAACAACATAATGAAATCTGTTTATATATGTAATCATTCAGTCTCTGCTCACTTTGTCTTTTCAGATATTCTATCTGCCCCGTCAGAGAGAGACTGTATCCATAACTTTGTCCCAGTCATGTTCTAGGAGGGATTTCCACTCTTCTTTGGGGGCAAATAGTAAATCCTATAAATATCTCCACATTTTGTGTTACTTTATTCGTCAGAGCACGTGTGAAGTTTGGTGAGGTGATTGCATGTTTGTATTTATCATTGTCCACTGCTTCATCATCATCATGTACCAGATGGTCACATTTATATATTTGATTGAGTGCTACTAACATTTTAGTATTTGGCTTGGGATTTACACACACATCATTTCTCTTCCACCTATAACCTAAAATTAGGAATTTTGAGTCAAACTGCTGGCATAATGTCAACATTAATAAACATAGCTACCAAAGTTACCAAAATATGTATATATTTTACATTTCTTTCATGAAATAAGATATTTGTATTTTTCCTCTCTATAATTATTTCAGACTCATCAAGTTTTGCTGTTTCAAAACCAAGTTTCCTCTGGTGTACAATAAAAAGTCATAATCAAATATCATACCTATTTTTTTGTCCATCTCACTATTAAATATAGTTTCTTGAGGAGAGGGTACTCATCATACTCAAATAGTGTTCAGGTGAAATTGTTGTGTTAATTTCATTTATTTGTGCATATGTCTATATGTGTGCATATGTTTGTATATGTGTGTGTCATGTCCCTCATATGGCAATCATTGGACATCTTCTAGGAATCTTTTCACTTCTTCAGCCACTTGATTCCTGGTAATTAAACTTGGGTTGCCAAGCTTGCCAGTAATCACTCTTCCTGGTGACACATTTCACTGCCAATTAATATATTCACTTCTATAAAGGCCAATTCTATTTTCTTCAGAGGAATAGCATTTTGGATAGTCTTTGTTTTTCCATTTAACAATTTTGTATGGGCTCTA
>JAQHUG010000018.1:2496705-2526102 GCA_028555095.1 Dicrostonyx torquatus | reverse complement strand
AAATAATGCTGCTATGAACATAGTAGCACAGATGCTTTTGTAGTACGGTATGGCATCTCTTGGGTATATTCCCAAGAGTGGTATTGCTGGATCAAGCTTCTGTAAAGCAAAGGACACAGCCATTAAGACAAAAAGGACAGAGCAGATTTCTGTGTTTTAAACATCACGTGCTCATCTTAAATCTTAGATTCCCCATCATGAAATAAATTTTCCTTCATGTGGTCTTGGATTACTTATGGCAATAATGTCTTTTTAAAATTCAAAATATCTCTATGTAAACAACAGAGGAAGGAGAAAGGAAGACTAATTTTCAGTCTGAGTTTCCTTGACTGATGAACTCTGGAAAATAGAAGTAACCATCTTATAAGCATGTAGCACTTTGGGCTGTGTTCCATAAAGACACAAAGTAAACCGCCTCAGGATGCTGTTTCTCATACAACAAATCATGTATCGTCATCATTAAGATACTTTTATTCAACATTTCTTGTTATTGCTATAAAGCTGCCATTAAAATAACAGAAATTTGAATTTTTTAAATTTTCTTTCAATTCCCCACTCCAAACAATAAGTAAAATATAATGCATTGACCAGTAGGCTTATGCAACCTAGAGAACATGCACCAAAAACAGAGAAGTTAATTTCCTTCCCCAGCCAATGAGATCCTTACTCATTAGCAATCTGTTTTTTTTTTCAAGACAGGTTTCTCTGTAGCTTTGGAGCTTGATCCCCATGTGTTTTTGTCCTACAAATCATCCCCTGTTACTCATCCTCCATGCTCTGATTGGCTCAAAAGTATAAAGAAATAATCATTCTACTGAGAACAGATGCTTATGGACCTGCTCATATAGCATTATTTTGTTCAGAGATAAATATTAAGTGTGAAATCGTTTTTAAGATCCACCTCCTGTGGTTAGCACTTTAGTCATCCTGTCTAAAATGTACTGTCTAATGCACCTGACTGTTATGATTCTGAGAGAGTCTTCAGGTTGTCCAGGATAGCCTAGAGCAGTGGTTCTTAACCTGTGGGTTGCAATCCCTTTGGGGCTCCAATGACCCTATTACAGTGGTGACGTAAGAAAATCAGAAAACACAGATATTTATGTTATGATTCATAACAGTAACAAAATTACTGTTTCGAAGTTCAACAAAAATAATTTTATAGTTGGGGGTCACATAAAGAGCTATATTAAGGGTCACAGTATTAGGAAGGTTGAGAACTATTGGCCTAGACCTTCCTGAATGTAACAAATGTTGACAATGAATGCCTGATCATCCTATTTGTAGTATCAAGTACTGGGGTTATAACATGCATCACTATGCTCTGTTTATGCAGTATGAGACTTGAACTCAAGACTTTGTGCACTCCAGGCAAGCATTCTACCAACTAACCTCTCAATTCGGCCCCATGTCACAATTTCATAAATATTGTTGGTGATTAATCATCTGTTTAAAAAATGAAAGAAACTAAACAGATTTGTTATTTAGAAAAGAGTAACATAATTAAATGTTTCCTTCTTATTTTTTGAGTGTTTAAGCTTTTCTGTATTTACTTATTTACACAAGTTGCTCTTATGATCACTTTTCTTATAAAAAACAATGAGCATACCATATTCAAATCTTAATATACAGTTATTCTCATAAAATTACTAGTAAGTACATTGACCCTTTTAGAAATAAATCTCCTTACAAATGGATTCTGGGCACTTAGCATAAGAAGGCAACTTCTTCTTTAGCAAGGATAAGAGCTGATTCTCTCAGTGCCTGTTAAATTTCTGCAGACTCTGAATGAGCTCACACCCCATTTCACACCTGATGGACTTCACCCGCCATAAATTCTCCATGGTCCAAAGGCAGCTTAGTCAATTATCACCTTCCCAGGTGTTAGCATGGGGTAAACTGGAGAAAATGTCCAGATGCTACAATGGTAAAGGTGGTGTTATTAGGATAAATAGAGGTGCAGACTAGGTCCTCAGTGCCTGCTATGCAGCACTTTTCTTAATTATCCTGTCACTTTGCTGTTGAAGATTTGTTCTTACCTGTGTGTATGTGGTGTCTGTGTATGTGTGTGAAGTAGGTGCACATTGGTACAGGTGCCCACAGTATGTGAATTCCCCTGAAGCTGGATGTTCAGAAAGTTGTAACTCACCTGAGATGAGTGATGGGAACCGAACTCATGTCTTTTACAGGAACAGTATACACTGTACTGAGCCATGTCTCCATCCCCAGTGAATTGCTTCTTGGATGTAATATTTGAATATATTTTCATTCATTGTATCTTTTTCATATCCACCACATCTTCCCCTTCTGAATACTTCTTATCTCCCATAATTCATATCTCTCCCAACGACATGGTCTTTCTTCTTTAATCTATAAACCATTGAGTCTGATTAGTGCTGGTATGTATGCGCCTGAGAGTGGGGGTTACTCACTGGAGCATGGGCAGCTCACAAGAGTGGTTGCATGTCTAAGGATATGATACTCTCGCTCCCAACAGCCATCAATTAATAATAAATCCCCTCAGGGAGGCGTAGACTAAGTTAGCCCCTCTTTAATTCATCTGGAATTTTGACTGACTTGATCTAGTGCTGTGATTTCTTGAGCCCAGAGCCTCTGCCATGTCCATAACATTCCTCCCAATTCTACAGCTTTTTCTGTCCCCTCCTCCCAGAAGTCCCGTGAGTCTTGGGGGAAGAGCCTATAAATGTCCCTTTAGGGTTTTGAGCACTTACTGTCACTTATTCTTAGGGTTTTGGTCTATTATAAATATCTGTATTAACTGCTTCCCACTACACAAGGTAGCCTTCTTCTTCAAGGTTGAGAGCAACACACACCAATGGCTTTAAACACAAATACACAAATACTTAGAGAACAGTTTAACTACATGAAGAAAAGTAGAACATATTAATTTAACAGGAACAATATTATCCTTACCATAAAGGATACTTAAGATACTTCCTTCCCCTAAAAAAAGATAGGCTATTTGCTCAAACTTCCCAAGGCAATGAATAGAGAAGACATGGATCAAACCTAATTTTGCCTAGCACAAATTCTTAATTTCTTCAAGACATGAATTGCCCTTTCTGCACAAGTAAAATAGTTTTATGAAGGTCAAATAATTTATTATCTTTGAAAACCATTTTATTCTTTTGAAATGAAGTACATATATTAAGTATTCTAGAGGATAAATATGAAAACATATTAAAGGCCTCATTCTAGCATATGCTATTCATTCATTCAAAAATATTTATTGAGAAACATCTTTGTGGCTGAATCCATTCTAAGTGTCCTAAATACTATGGTGATAAATGAATGTAACACAAATCTTTGCTTTGGAGGGATTTTTATTTTAATGAGGTTAACAAGAAAAGAATCAAAGTGGAAGAATGCTTATATATAGAAGATTCTTGTTTTCCCTTGGAGTACAACATAGTCCTGAAAGCATATGTGTGTTCTGTCTGTGGTTACTATGGAGAAGGATACCTGAAATACAACACAGTAGTCCTAGGAACAGTCAAAGCCAAATCATCACAAAACCAATAAACTGAGGTCCCAAATCAACAAAGATAACTGAATTTTAAATGATAGTGAGTGTCTCTGAAAAAAGAGGCATAGGAACCATGACACCTTTGGTAAGGTTGAGAGAAAGACCAGAAAAACAGAGAGGAGGAAAGAGAAGTGTTGTCAAGAGAAATATTAATTCCATTATTGAGAGATTCACAAAGATAGGAGCAATAAAACAAGTGACAAGAGAAAAGTACATACATTTCCTGGAATCTCCTCTGACTAAAGGTCTGTTCCATCACTCTGATCATCTCAGTAATGCCCAGGAGGGTACTTTTTTGTTACTACCTCCTGGCTTTTCAACAAGGGATCAAACAGACTGCAACTGTTCCTCTTTTAAAGACTTTAGCTTAAGAACTTGTGTTTCTTTCACAAATTTAGTTTTTTCTGCCGTTCATCTATCTTGTGGTACAGTAACCAACATTAGCCACATTTTTCTGGCTAACAAGTTCCTCAATATTTATTTCTCTAATAATCATAATATAAGATTGTCCTTACCTAAAATTCTCCCCTCAAATATTTGTAGATTTAGTAGTCAAAATTTTACAAAACCAAATAATTTTTGTGTGTGATTATGTTACTTCATCATGTGAGGGGTATTTGTGTTTGTGTGTGTGTGTGTGTGTGTGCACATGTGTGTTCGTGTGTTATTCTCACACTGTACTAGACCCACTTATCCAATCTCTGGAACAAGAGAGGTAAAAGACCTTATTAACACCAGCAGACATATTTATTAAACTCTAGAAATAGTCCTATGAAATATTTTTATTCCTATCACTAATAAGAACCCAAAGTGGAAGAATCTAGTAAAACTGCTTAAATTATATAACCTATTAAAGAATTCTCAAAATATGTTTACAAAAATGCACCTTTTGTTATGCTTTTAAAATTATTTTATTTTTGAGATTACATTTTTAAAAATTTATTTGGATATGTATGTGTGTTGTGTATACATGTATATCTTTACATCACATATGTGCCTGACACTCGGAGGTCAGAAGAGGATGTCAGATTCCCTGATACTGGATGGAGCTACAGACAGTTGAAGGTGCATATGTGTGCTGGGAATCAAACCATGTTCCTTAGGAAGAGCAGCTAGTACCTTTAACTGCTGAGACATTTCTTTCGCCTGTCTGTATTCTTCCCAGGCCTCTCAAACTGTATTAGGTAAGATCTTGCAACCCTGGCTCTACTTGACCATATTCTTGTCTTTAGCATTTTGGGAATGTGGTAGGTATTGTTCTTGGTTCCTCAATAAATGTATTTTAGAAAGAAACATTATCAAATTGATTTCTATATTTAATTACTGTTTCTGACCACTGTTTTTTGATTTACATCACATATGATCATGTAATTGTTTATGCAGCTGGAATTCAAAGGTCGTTCTACCAAAATACAGTCTGTTTTGCACTTTGCAGATTTTGGGAAAGTGAGTCCTCCTCATATGCAGTTGAGGCTTCTCTGTTCCCATCCCTAATTGTGCCTGCTTTCTCTCTGGCTACCAGGAATCTCATCTTGTTTAGGTTTCGTTCAAAGTCTACAGACTATGTAGAGTGCAGAGGAGTGGTCAAAGTCTTGACTGCACTTTGTAAACAATGTGTGGATAAATATTGAGGAGAACCATAGGATTCCTGCTGCAATCTGCCAGCTAACTTTTAGTGATGCAATTTTAAGTGATATTAGGTCAGACTTTCAATATACTTTTAGATTGGGGATATGATTTGTGGGTGACTGAAATTAGTGTTATGACTTGAAGAGTGATGTCAAATACCAAATTGACACATTTTAACAGACTCACAAGAAAATGATCTTTCACCAAGATTTATTTCTTTATTAATATGAAAGCATTCTGTTCCATTTCTTATAACCTATTATGAACTGGAGACAACTGAAAAGTGAGATGGTAGTAATAATCCCATCACAATCTTCCCATGTCTGTCTTATATTCACTATATAAGAAGTTTCTGTATGTTTGAAGTGATATCAAAGTTTCTCAGCATGTCCAGAAAGACTAAACAACCAGGTATATGGAGGAACATAGTCACCAACTTCTAGTCTTCAAGATTGACCAGAAGAGAACATTTTTTTTATCTGGACAGCATATCCTTGAGAGATTCCAGGGTTAGTTTGTGTGTTGGTACAACATAAATGAAATAATTTGGATAAACATTTTCATCCTTTCTTTAGAACATGGATATAATGCATCCCTATTCTATCACATTAATATTTTATTTTATAACCAGTAGTATGTTTATATTAATGTTTATCTTGCTAAAGCATAGGCTCTTTCCAGTTTGACAAACTAAAGACTTCCTTGTCTTTACCGGGTAGTAAAGGCTTTGGTGTCAGATTTCCTCAAAATGTTTCCTTTGCTAATCACCTGTACCATACAGAGCTGCAGCTCAGTACTGCAGGGAACATGTGAAATGGGAAGTAGTGTCTGTGTCGACTCACTGAATAACACTGCTTAAATGCTTTAAGGTTTAACCTAAAAGACCTTGATGGGAGGAAGTGAACTCTACATGCTGGGCCTGCGAAGGGAATTACTATCATGGCAAGACCAAGTGTGTGATCTTTGTTTTATGAAGTTCTCATTCCAGTGGTAGCTTTGAAACCTAGGAAGAGCAATCAAACTTTCTCTGAACAGCTCTTCTCTTTGGCTTTTACAAAGCAGAAATTCCACTGCCACCTACACTATTGTATGCTTATGAAGTTTAAAACGAGTAATAGGGAGGCACTTAGCTCTCAGAAATGATTGGGTGACATGGGAGTTCCTGTAACTAAAACACTGCCAAGGAATTCAGGGTCTGTGTCTAGTCTTTGTTGAAGGGTAAGGAAGGTATCCCTCAAAGCTGTTTTTCCTTCTTTCTTTTCTTTGGACCTGTACCCTCAGCCTCATCTTCTTTCCATGCAGTCGCTCTGGAAGATTCTTACACAGTGCCTCAGTTTTCACTTTGTCACAGGCTGTGCCCTGGTTGTTATCACACTAGGCATTCGGTGACAGACCTTACATTAACCTTAGTTATTTGTGACAGTAAGAATTTTGCATTGACAGTTTCTTGTCAGTCAATAAAATTATTATCTCAGAAAATGAAAAATAAAGAGCAAGTTTAGAAAGTAAATAAACATATCAAGATAACTTGTATAACACACCATGGAATTATTTAAAAGTTTAGGGAAATAATAACTCAATCCTTAATTGCAAATTTATGTTACTCACTGTCATTGACAGAAAAATTTAGTGAGGGAAGATTTTGCTTTATGTATGATGTCAAGTATGTCTCTGGACACAAGTTCACATTTTTAAATCTGATTATTCAAGAAAAAATATTGAAGAGACATTTACACACTAGGACATAGAAGAGGTTTGGGAGAATGAAGGTGAAGATGGATTATGTCAGAAATCTATTCTCACATTTCACAATATTGGAGGCTTTCTTTGGCTTGACAAATCTGAGAATTTTCTTAAAAATGTTTCATAGAATATATTGTGATCATGTTTCCCTAACCCTTTCCCTTCCCAGATGCTCCCCATCTTGCTACCCATGATAATTCACGTCCCCTGTTCTCTCTCTTTTCTGTTGTAAAAAACAATCTAAAACAAAATTCCCACAAAACACAAACTTAAAGCAAATAAGTAAAAGATGAATAAGACAGAAAAAAGCCAAAATGAAACAAAAAGTTCATAGAAGTATAAATGAGTTTATTTTGTGTTGGTCAACTACTCCTATATTGGGCCAGAATTATCTCAGGGCCTGTACCTTGAGACTCAAAAGCCTGGCTCGAGTTCAGGGCCTAGACTTAGAGGCCTGTAGGACGGAGTAAAGTCTGGCTCTAGTTGAGTGAAGATGAGACAGCAAAAATTAAGTAGATGTCCCTCCAGCCAGAAGGAGAGTTTGGCTGCCTCTCATTGGATGAAGGTACCCCCACATTACACCATGTCACTTAAGCTATATAAGCTAATGATCACAGTAATAAACTGAGTTCCTGCTTTGACTTGGCTCTCTATCGCATCTGGTTGTCCTGTGTTGTGGGGCAGGAATGGGCAGATAGTGCACTTACCTTCCCTTGGAAATAAGGAGGCTCAAGAAGCCAGCACTTCTAGGCATGGGGCCTTCCCTGGATTGTGCCTGATATAATAAATGGCATTCCTTTGGAGCAAGCTGATCCCTTTGCTGGTTGGTGTCCATTGCAAAAAGCTTCTTAATTTGCAAATGGGATACGGTGTCTACCTTTCCCTTCCAGTTCTGGAACTCTGTCTGGCTTGAACCTATGCAGGTCTTCTGCATGCTGCCACAGTCTCCAAGAGTTTGTATGTACATTTGTCCTGCTTTGTCTAGAAAACATTGCTTCCCTGTAGCTATCCATTGCTTTGAGCCCTTATGATCTTGCTCTTTCATCTTCTTAATAGCTTCCTGAGGCTCTAAAGAAGAGATATGACAAAGACATCTCCTCTTTCTGAACAATGTCTAGATATAGGTCTCTGTGTTAATTACCATCTATTGCAAGAAGCAGCTTCTCTAGTGAGTGCTAAGCATCCATGGGTCTTCTTGAATTTTGCTAGGAATCATTTTATTGTTATGTTCCTTTAGCAGAACAATAGCATTAGGTTTTTCTTCTAGACTCTAAATGCTTTTTAACAAATTTGTAAATCTCATTACTCTCTGTAATATTATTTCACAAGGGAATGGGTAGACATTTTGAGAGCAGTCAAGTTCTTGACATTCATAAAGGCTGAATAGGAAAAACAATGACAATATGTCTACTAAAGTTGAGGAGTTATGTATTGCAAATATATTTTACTTATTCGTTTTTGGCACCATTACAAAAATTAAGTTTTCATTTACATAACATAAATATTGTTAAAGTACAAGAAAAGAGTTAGAATAACTCACAGGAGAATATACATCTCAGTTGGGTTCCTACCTAAGTATATGCAAAGAAAAGTTTTATAACTCTCGTGATCTTACTTTTCAACGTTCATTGAGCCAAATTTCATATATATATACTCACATTACATTTTCTGAGTTATGTAAGGCATGTAATTTGATACAGTTATTAAGTACTTAAATAGTATTAGGTTTTGCTAACTAGGAATTGTTCCAGCTGACTTACTGATACAAGAATGCAATGAATGCAAGGACCAGCTCACAATATGAGGATAGTTCAACCCCAGAGGATCACCAGAAAATTCTGAAGCTTCTCTGACTATATTTGGTCAATATTAGTTGTACAACTTCTCTAAACTTATGTCATCTTCTACTATCACAGCAAAAATGTCCAACTTGAAGTGTTGTTTTAAACTTTCTTATACCTTAAAACAATAACCACAATTCATCTCCTTATTTATCCAAATGTCCAAAATTTACTTAGCATATGATTCATGTAGTGGAGATAAAATACTTTAAAAGATAAATTATTTGTCCTTGAGGTTAAATTTTTAGGCCTATAAATTATTTTTATACACACATATACAAACACATACACTTGTGTGTGTATGCATGTATATATATATATATATTTACCTGGTATATTGTGTGTGCTATATGCACATGAGTGGAAGTAGCTACATATGCAGAGGCAAGAATAGAATGTTGCACATCTTATTGTGTTGACGTCTCTGTTGTTGACTCAATACAGTTTCTTTATTAAACTAGAAGCTTTCCATTCCAGATAGGCTTGCTGTCCAGTGTTCTCTCTGGATCTGACTCCACCTTCTAGCTCTAGAGTCACAGGATCTAACTGTCATGCAAGACTTTTTCTGTGGATATTATTATTTGAAATCAGGTCCTTATGTTTGGAAAGCAAATACTTTTACCCACTGAGCCAGTTCCCCAGCCTGACTAGTACCTAAAGTGTAAATAGTTCCCCAATATTTTAATATCAAACATTGAATTGAATCTTCTAATATCAGAAAACCTACAGGCTTTTTATGTTGACTCACAATTACCAATCTTGTACAGTGTGACATCTGTCCTAACATACAATTTCATTCTCAGCTATCGGGACCCAGGCTCTGCATTCTCTTGACAAAATTGTCCAGCAAATGCTGACTTTTCATTGTGTGAGAAGCTGGCATCAGAATTTGAATCGTCCATTACTAGAGTGCAAACCATATCTTGTATTTGTCATTTCCAACTGCCTGCCTCACGCCCACCATTCCATCAGCACAGATAGCTGAGAATGGACTTGCAGTTAAAGAAAGATTATATTGAATGATTTCCTTAATATAAAAGAGTTTCTTTCACTCTTATAATTTTCTGCTTATTGCTCGAGCTAGAGAATAATAAATGCTTGATTACTTGTGCTTTTATGGCTGCAAGGATTGTCTGTTTCTAGAAAACAGGGCTATTTGTATATTGCATTTTACAAAAGATTAGATCTATCACCTCATTACCTAAGAGCATGCCTTCATACATAATGTTTATCCCACAATCTTTCTTCTGTCCTACCTACTTCAATTATCTCTCTCCCTTTCTTATTGCTTGGCATCTATTGCCTGAATTACTAAGCCATGAAATGTTCTTTTTCCAATAACTCAGTCTCTGACATTTCCACATCTTCCTTCTGAGAGATATCAAGATGGAACACTTCATTTCTTTATAGAGTTAATAAGACATATGGCGCTAATTGCAACCCTTTTTGATAATTAGTATGCTTGCGGTGTAGAAAATGTTTGAAATAACTGTGAGAAATATTCATGACTTTTAATTTTTTGCTTTTAAAATTATGCTATTTGTTTATTGAAATATATACAAATATATGGAATCCTGTTGCACAAAACAGTGAAGATGGAAAAACTAATTTTATTGTTCATAGCTGTTTGGGTTATTCTTCCATAGTGTTTTAATTTGTGATTATGATGCTTTAAGAAATAAAATTTCCAATTTTAACTAATTTTCCTTTCATTTCATTTCACTTGGACCATAAACATTGAATCCTTAAAGCCATAGCTAACCATTGCTACAAATTTGAAAATGAAGCTCACACATATATTCCTTGAAGGCATATAACATATAAAATGCTTTTTACTTAGTACTTGGTACTCTATACATAAACAAACACAGATTATATCTTGTGCATGTGTGTGTGTGTGTGTGTGTGCATTTGCGTGCGCATGCATGGGGGCCCATGCAGGACAAAAGCAGGTTAGAGCTGGAATCTCTGGTGATTGTGAGCTGCCAGGTGTGGTGCTAGAGAAAGTTCCAAGGTCCTCTGAAAGAGAAGCTAGTGCTCTGAATAATATCTCAGCCCATCAATTCTTTACTATTCTACAGAATATGGTTAAGTTCTGTTTGATAGCAAGCTTACTATTAGACAAATGGTAAGAAATTAGAAGAAAGTCATGCTTGTTTCAATGAAGTCTCTTGTAAAGATAATTATGTACACATTTATCCTGGGTGGTATTAAAAACTAAACTATTCAAAATCGAATTAACAACCGAAAAAATGAAAAGATATGTTTTACCTTCAGAATTTTCAGTGGAGTGAATGCTGATATTTATTCCAATGCTGAAGAAGAAGCAGCAATGCAGGTCACAGGGAACTATGTGGCTTCCAGTATAATTTTTGTGATTTATGTTCCCTTATGACATGTTTTCTATGGTTCCCCAGAGTGTGACAGAAAAAAGTAAAATGTTCCATTTTTTTTCCACTACATGAAATGTATTAACAAGGAAAGGATAGAATATGAGTTTCTGAAATGTCCTAACTCACACTGCCAACTATGGCTTGTAAAGTACTTGGAAGATAGAATCTCCAATCTTATAATGATAACAGAAAACCCTGCTCAAACAGAGAATTGGCCACTATCCTGCAGCCCAAAAGAAAATCAAGTTATCCAAGCAAATAATCTCACTAGTTAAGGGTGCTGCCACACAGCTCTGTAACCTAGATCTGCTTCTTTACAGGGGTATTACTGGGCAATATTGCATATAACAGAAAGATGAAACTCTTGTGAATTAGTGGATGTTGTGTATGAACAAACTTTCTTTCTGATATTTAGATATTTGTCTTGGGTGTATCACTATCACCATTATATCTGGTACCAACTTTGAGGTACACCATGATATCATTCTGAGTTCTCATTATCCCTTCCAGAACAATCAGGGAGAGAAAGTCAATCTTTGTATAGTAAACCCAGAAGTTTCCTATAAATACTACTGCAAGATGTGACAATAGCCAGCTTGAAAAGATATGCCCATGAGTGCAACAGTGGCATGCAGGTTAGAGGAGGAACTAACGCTTTAAAATTGCATTTCAGAACAACTATAGAGGAGAAAAGTCATGCCTAGTACTGTAAATTTTAAATATGATGAAGAACCCATGGTAGGAAGCTCCTAAGCCCTAAAGAAGAGTATGCTACTATCATTTTGTCAAATAGACTGCAAATAAATTAAACTGTCTTCTAATTATTTGCCTCTATAGTCATAGAACAATTCAACTCTCCTCAGAAATGATTTTTACTTTTACAGTGAACGGCAGTTCATACAGAGATGCATAAATAGTCAAAGTACAAAGAATATAAGTCTCATCTGCTCAGCTACATGTCTCCTCTCTCTAAGGTTCAAGGAACATCACAGGAAAAGAGATAGAGGGATTGTAAGAGCCAGAGTTCAGGGAGGAATGCTGAGAAAGACTGTTATCTAGATGTGACAAGGCTATTGCACACATGGGCCTATATGCCTGTAGTTGCCTCTACCAGACTTTCACAGCCTAACTCAGTATTTTATCATGGATAAAGGAAAGGCTAAGAGGTTCTGTCATTGCTGTTGGCAGTTGATGACAGCAAGGAGAAAGAGTTATTTTTTTCAAGAATGTGTCCCATGGTCCATTGGATGTCCACACACTCATGTATGTAAGAAACATCCCTAATTGGATTCAGTGGGATGTATTTTAGTTGTTTTTTTTTTTTGAGACAGGGTTTCTCTGTAGCTTTGGAGCCTGTCCTGGAACTAGCTCTTGTAGACCAGGCTGGCCTCGAACTCACAGAGATCTGCCTGCCTCTGCCTCCCGAGTGCTGGGATTAAAGGTATGCACCACCACTGCCCAGCTGAGATGTATTTTAAAATGACATAACAGAAAGAAAGAAGGTATGGGCACAAGTCAGAGAATAACTGCATAATGTAAATAGGGGTGCATATGCTGCAACTTCATTCATTATATCCATGGAGAAATTCAGAAGGAATAATAATATATTTAAAGAAATTAAGCCAGGCAGTAGGGGAGCACTTCTTTAATCCCAGCAATTGGGAGGCCATCTGAACTTGCCTAAAAGTGAGACGATTCATCGGGCATCCTGCTTCATGAAAGGGTCTGCCACAGATTCTGCAGGATACAGAAGAAAGTGACTGACAAACTGCCAATATAGGTGGAACTGTCTTTGAAATTTCCTGCTTCATGGAAAAGTTTGCTGGATACTATGAGCCTGTGGGCTGAAGATGGGTGCTCCAAGGATACAGAAGAACTTTGAGTAACTGTCAGGTAGCAAGATGTCTCTGTCAATTCTAGAGTTTTGGACATTGCTTACAATGCACTTCCTGTTAACTTAGGTAATATTATATCCTTCTGGAGTCTTTGATGGAGTTGAAGAATAGATAGTTATAATTATAATTTTTACTAGTTATGATAAAAGATAAAGTGTATACAAATGTTGTAACTGTAATTCTTGATTGATACCTGTTTTATTATATGTAATTTTACTATGTTAAAGTTAAAACCTTCCTTTTTATTTAAACAGAAAAGGGGGGGTGATATGGGATTCCCCTCTGTATGCTGTGTATACCACTGGTTAATGAAAAAGCCTAGAGCAGAGCAGAACAGAACAGAGCTAGGTGAGGAAAACAAAACTGAATGTTAGGAGAAAGAAGGCAGAGTCAAGGAGAAGCCACGTAGCCCCACCAGAAACAGATGCTGGAACTTTATCCAGTAAGCCATGGCATCGTGGCAATACACATGGCAATACACAGATTAATGGATATGGATTAATTTAAGATATGAGTAAGCCAGAAATACGCTTAAGCTATTGGCCGAACAGTATTGCAAATAATATGGTTTCTGTGTGATTATTTCGAGTCTGAGCTTCCAGGTGACCAGGAAACAAATAAGCAGCCTCCTTACAACACACAGAAATATTCTAGAGAATTTGAAGGTGACAAGGCTGTGGCTCATAATCCTCAATTACATAGCCCTATGTGTTGAGTTAAGATGCTACTAAGATTTTAAATGCATACATGTGTGTGCAAAACTATATGCAGCAGATGTAAGTATGCTAGAAAGTTTGCATAGTGCAAATGACCTCAGTGCCCCTCATTAGGTGACAGGAAAGCTTCTGTCCTTTTTCTCCATATTTTTATTTATTAATTGGTAATTTCACATTATGAACCCCAAGCATATTTATTTCCTAGTCCTTCCAGGTCTGCCCCAACTCTAGGTCCTCCCTCACCCCAAAAAATGAAGAAGGAAAAGTCAAAAGGAAAGAAAGAACAAAACAAGCAAACAAAAAACAAAACAAGTCAAAATTGTGTAGTTACTCAGATACTCACTGGAGCATGATCAAAATCCAGATTGTCAGAGTCCAGGTGGTCAGTCTCTTAAAAAAGCTGAGTTACTCCCTACACATACCCCTGTCTAGAGTCCTCACCTGGGGAAGATCTAGTGGTTAGCAGCCAGAAGACAGTTTTTCCAATAACATTATGTTTGGCAATGTCCAGGAACAATTTTGGTCCTGATTATTAATGAGGCAGTGAATGGTACTGAAATATGGAGTTGGAATCCATCCTGTATTGTAGAATAGATAGTATAATTTCTTGTGAGCAATAATTGTTATGTTCTTAACTGCTCTGGAATATTCAGTCTAGAGATTGTACTTTGAGACCAATGGATGGCAAACATACCTTCAAACCTAGATGTTATATTTGATCCTCAGAGTAAAGCTGTGAATGCATTCTGCTTGACTCTTGAGGTGAAACAGAGGAAGAAAAGGCCTAAAAGTAGGGTAGCTGAAGAATCAGTGAGCTACACTACTCACAGGAGCCAACTGCCTAACCCTCATCACAAGACAGTGATTATTTCCTGTTCAGCTTATAGGTAAACAATTTGTCTGATCTCGGTTCTTTCCCAGAACATCTCTATATCCCTTGTTCACACACTAATTCTCCAATACAATAAAATATTCCTGAAGTTCATATTAGTAAAATATTTTGAATGTATTTTATTTTTGATTGTGTGTATGATTATATGTGGCGGGAGGGTATAAGCATGTGACTACAGCTGTCCACAAAGGCCTGAAGATATTGGAACTGTAGTTACAGGCATTTGTGAATTGTCTGACATAGGTGTTGGAAACCTAACTAGAGTCCTCTACAGAAGCAACATGTACTCTTGATAACTGAAACATCTTTCCAGTGCCTTGTAAAAATATTTTAATCAGTTGATTATTTTCTAGCAAAATTCTCTTACTTCTCTCATTGATCCATTTGTGACATATATACTTAATGATGTGTGTCCTTTAATGTTTGATTTACTTAAAATTCTTTTTCAGTTTTTGGTTATATGTAAATATCAACAAACACCCAAAACTTAGATTGATGCTCTGTTTGCTGTTCAATAGTCATTGCTGTGTTAGGAAAAACTCATTCTATTTCTATATTCACTTTCAGAATTTATTATCTATTTGAATTTTTGGAAAGTTAAGAAGGCACATAGCTAAGGTTTTATGAAGATTTATAGCTCTATATTTCATTAAATACATGTCTGAATCTAGCATTTTAATAGAAAGAAACAGGTTTTTAAATTTTAAAACTTAGTAATGTAATGGCCCAAAAGGAGAAATGAATGGGAAGTCTAGAATATATTTAAGAATTTATTTGAATGCACAGAGAGCAATATGAATAAATTTCTTTCTTAAGCACCAAAGAGTTATGTTTGTTACTTTGAACTTAAGAGATTGATCTTTGTAGAATAATCTATATCATGGCTGGAAAGGGGAAGAAACATGATAGAAAAAGTGCAAAATACAATAAAAAAGTATGAAAATGAATAATAATATGGAGGTGGCTCAAAAGTAAGCATAGCAGCAGAGAGATGTCTGGTGACTCAGAAGGACCACCAGTTTTAAACTCTGCAAAAGCTGGCCTAACGTATTCTCTGATTTTATAATATATATTGAAAAATAGCTCATATTGCTTGTGTTGAATGAGCTAAAAGAGCTATCCGAAGAATACAGAATAAGAGTTGATGCTATGCATTTTGTTATTTTGGTATTATGTCTATTTCACATTAGGATAAGTCTTCTGAGTATGGATTGCAAGGATACATACACTGTCAAATGTAAGCTTGTTTCAATTTAACAACACATGACTGGCCTTCTAATTTTAATTTTCTAAGATTATTTGGGGTTTCATTTCTCTTTTATCCTAACTCCTACACATTTAGACAAAAATCCTCCTGCAGATATATAAAGTTTGTGTGTATGTATGTTTATGTGTATATACCAAAATTCTTATTGTAAACAATGAATTAATAATCACAGACATTTAATTTTTAGTTTAAGTTTGAACACAATTTTTAGGGAATATTGATAAGAATGGTTACATTTTATGACAAATGTTTTTTGACAAATGTTTTCAATGAAAAATCATTTTCTGAAACACCTATTCTTCCTCTGAAAAGAGCACATAGTTTAAAAGTAATAGTTGATTCACTAATATAACCATCTAATAATATATAAAAGCTAAAATAAATATATACCCTCTGTCTTTACTTTGTTAGAATTTTGTTCCCTCTTACAAAGCTTAATTATTTTTAATTTACATTTATAAGTGTTTTGGCTGCATGTTACACTCTGCAGCACATACAATCAGTTCCTGCTAAGGCCAGAACTGAAGTCAGTGATGGTTGTGAGCCGCCATGTAGTGCTAGGAACAGAAACTTGGTCCTCTGCAAGTGGACCACTGAGCCATCTCCCCAGCTCCCCTTCCCTTTTACTAGACTTTTGAGTAATCAAAATCTTGATAAAACCTTTTTAGGGGAGATTTAATGCTATTATTATTGTTATTATATATGTTTAAGAAATTTCAATTAAATGCTTGCTATATAATTAATTGCTGTACACATGACAGATAAATATTCCATAAGACAGATTCTGTATCTGTTTAATGTCAGTGTTGAATACAAGGAATAGGGAGAGTGCAGATCTGGAAATTTGGGCAGTTGGTGTCATGCCCCACCTGGTGCCGTAAGCACACTTAGGAAATACCTGTCATTCTTCTCCTCTATGTTGCTAATGAGAAAGCACTACCTGCAGATATGAAGTAGGATGTATTTACCTTCCTTGATTAAAACTCTGAAGAAAGAAGGAAATTCACGAGGCTTGGTACTCTTTTACAACTGTATCTCCCCAGAATTCTGTATAGTTTATCTTGCAAAATATTAGAAGATTATGTAAATTAAGAAGTAAGTGTACACAGCCTTCATTTGTCCTTCTCAAGGCTTTAGATAGCAATCCTCTTAAGCCACAAAGGGCTGTAGCTTAGGCAGTCCTTTAATAACACACACAAATGGATGGATATTCTCATTTAGAAATTATTTTTAACTCAACTACATCAGAAGAAACATTTGAAATTCAGTACTTTCCCTTTTCAATACCACAAGAAATTTTTGTGCCCAGTTCTGCAGAACAGGAACATTTTATGCTTTATTTTATTTCATCTTGTTTTAAGCTCGGTGGGTTAGAATTTGTTAGCTCATTGGGTTGTAAAAAAAAAATCACAGTAGAAAACCATTATTGAAGTGCTTTGTCATTGAAGCATAGATTTTGACATCCCTTAGGATTATCCAGCCTGTGATTTCATATGTAGGGCCCACTGGAGCCCTGTCTATTTGTTCTGCTGACAAGCCACAGACTCTAAACTTTAAAAAAAAAATGAGTTATGCTTAGCACCATCTCTTCAATTCCTAAAAAAAGAAATAAAATATTTAAAGAGTGACTCAGTATGGGAAGCAGTAAGAAGCTGTTTCTGGAAGCCACTGTGTTTTTAAGCCTTGAGGTGTTCAGTCTATGAGATACACTGCTTCACTAAGGGCCTACGTGTAGACAACCTGTGGAGCCTACGGCACTGATGGACCAGAGAGAGACATGCTTTTGTTTCCTGGCAGAGACCTGTGTGGGAATATTGACTAGCATGAGAAAGAAAACACAAGACAGGTTCTGTGTAGCTCTTCAGTGAGGAAGAGACCATGACTAAAAGCAAACAATGGTTATATTGGCTTATGGAGCCACAGGGGTTTGGTAGAGTTCTAAAAAGTCAAGCAAGTGACCCTGGGAAAGAGAGTTGAGCAGATGCATTACTATGGGAGAGGAACAAGCTATTGCTTCTGAAGTGGCTCATTCTGTCCTCGGAAAGGATGATGTTACTAAACCAAGATGACCTTAATCAACTAGGCCTCAAAAAGAAATTTGTCCATCTTAGTGGAAAACAAGGAATCCGTGTAACAAGTAACAACATTTAATTTCCTTTTGCAGCCATTTTGATACTATTATGGCATATATAGGTTGTCAGTTCCATAAACTCCATTCAAAATATGATTTTTTTAGATCTTTTCTAGTTTTAAACTATGGATCATAGACTCTAGAAAAAATGAAGGCTTCAAAAGGCCACATTTTTGTTTCTCAGCAACTGTTTAAACTCCAAGTTTATGGGGTCAGAAAATCATATAAGAAACAATAATAATGAAATTGAGATTAGTCTATAGACGTCTGAATTCTCAAAATAAAATATTGTCACACTAATTTTAGAGTACTTTAAGCTGATGTGGGATTCCCTCCTGTATGCTGTGAATATGTTTTATTACCATTAATTAATAAAAAAAACTCTTCTTTTATTACCATTGATTACTAAAGAAGCTGCTTTGGCCGATGGCAGAGCAGAATATAACCAGGGTGGAAGAGATATGGAGAGGGAGTAGGCAAAGTCAAAGAAACACCTGTAGCTGCCTAAGGAGACAGATGCCAGATCCTTACCAGTAAGCCACAGCCTTGTGCTGATACATAGAGTAATAGAAATGTGTTAATTTAAGATGTAAGAATTAGTTAATAAAAATCTTGAGCTAATAGACCAAGCAGAGTTGTAATTATATAATTTCTGTATGGTTACTTGGGAATTGAGCAGCTGGGAAATAAATGAGCAGTCTCTACATACATTAAGCATCTTAAATATCTGTCAGTAGTAAGATCATAACAAATTTAGTACAATTTGGGGAACTTGGTATATACATGTTTTACAATTCATTGTGTGTGTGTGTGTGTGTTTGTGTGTGTGTGTATGTGTGTTACTGCAGGTATATGCATGCCGTGGTATATATGTATGTGGAGGTAAGAGGACAACTTTCAGATATTGTTTAATCTTATACCTTAAGATTAAGGAAACAAGCTTGAGTCATCAGACTTGCAGAGAAATCTCTTTATCTCCAGCCATCCGTCTAGTCTGGTATACAAACTTTGTGCTAAAGCTATCAGAGTCCAAAAGAAAAGAGGCAGCAGGCATCTTCACAGTGACACTAAACACTGTAAGTGGCAGGTGACTGGGAAGGTTTAGAAGACAGATGAAACAAGGAGTCCCCTTCTTAACTCTACTGAAGGTAGATGTTGTTCCTTTAAGGCAGTGTGGAGGGGGATACATTGTGCTAATTATTTGTAGATAATTTTACCATCAATAATTAGGAAAGAACAGACTGGGGAAACAAATAGCCAACAGTATTGGGGAAAGAATAGAGTCTTAGAAGGTAACACTGGACTGCTGGTAAGAATAGAGTCTTGGGAACACTGGACTGCTGGCAAGAATAGAGTCTTAGTAGAGAACACTGGACTTAGCAAGGAATTGTTTGCATTTGCTGAAAAGCAGGGAGAATGGGAGTGAGGAAGGAGGAAGAGAAGCATGAAAGAACAAAGAATGAGAAAAAAATGAAAATATGAATGTCTGAGTTAGAAGCTGAGCTGTTATTAGAGATATAAGATGAAGTGGTAAAGCCATAAGATTTCATTTTACAGGCCAGTCAAACTTCCTAATATATTTGAGCATGGAAATTATTGACTTAGAAATAATTTTACAGCCATAACAGAAGCAAAGTGGAGGAAAATAAGAAATGAGGTGTAAAAATACAAATGGAAATTATATCAGGGAAAAAGATAATGAAGATGAGATGAACCAGTTACTCTTCGGTATGAGGCATCAATGAGGTATAAATATTTGGATTAAGCAGGAATATGCCCCTGTTAGAGAACATCCAACACAGAAAGAGCAAATGCTAATATTTTTCATTTAAAAAGTAATTTACATTCAATGATTTAATATGTGGGTATGTCTACCACATCCAATGAAACCTCGAAATGACTCAAAGTCTCCCTTTCTGTAGGTCAGATTCCATTAAATATTGAAAATATAATATCATTCTCCCTAATATAATTTCATGTAAGCTGACACATAAAACCAGGGGAATGGGCTGGAGAAAAAAACCTCTGGTGAGCACAGCTCTCCAGCACCTCCAGCTCCTTTTTTGCGGAATGAACACTATCTATTTACTAGTGGATCCTTATTTTCTTGTTCCCCTGCAGAGTGTGAAGATTGGTTCTTGTCATTCGTTCAAAAGTTTTTTTTTCCCTGAACTGTTTATCTTTATCAATTGGATACTCATCATGTTCAAATTCATCTGCTGAAGCACTGAATCCTAGTGTGATTAGATGGAGCTGAGGTTTTCTGAGACAATAAGAGATAAAACGGTGTTTCTAGTCTAATTGATTTGTGTCTTTATGAGAAGAAAAAGTACTCTGTTTATCCTTCTAAGCTTGGGCATTACAAAAGGACAATGTCAGCACATGGAGATGTCCGTCATCTGAAAGCCAGGTATAGACTTTCACCAGTTCCATGAGTACAGCATCTTCTGTGGTTGGGCCCTTCCAGTACCATTTCTTTATGTCTCCATGTGCTTGTCTAGTTCTGTCCTTTATCACATATTAACAGCTGTGATGTGTTTCTTGTATTTCTGTCATGAGTTGTAGTAGAGTATCCTCTATGAAGCCCAGAAGTCAGGAGAAATCTAATTTTGTTGTCAAGTTACTAGTTTGTATGACCCTTGTATCCTACATTAGCACTTGAAGTCCAAAGTGTTCAAAAATCTTAAGCACCTAATTATCTCTAGTAATTTGACTAGGAATGGCTCCTATATATGCATGTGTTTGAATTCTTAGCCCATAGGAAGTGGCACTCTTAGGAGGTGTGGCCTGTTGGAGGAAGTGTGTCATTGTGGAGGTGAACTTTGAGGTCTGATAAGCTCAAGTCTGGCTAGTGTGGCTCACAGTCTCCTGCTCCCTGTGGATTGAGATGAAGAACTCTCATCTCCTTCTCCATCACTGTCTGCCTGCTAACGGCCATGCTTCACATTATGATAATCGATGAAACCTGTGAAAACCATACGCCATCCACAATTGAATGTTTTCCTTTATATGAGTTGCCATGGTCATGGTGTCTCCTTACAACAATAGAAATCCTAGTTAAAGCATTAACTAAATTCATGTAATCAGTCTCTCTTGGAAAGTATTTGAAATCCAGAGATACCCAGGTAATGTTCAGTGATGTGTAAAATAGAACCTCATACTCATTTGGTCTTAGGAGTGTTGTAAACAGTAAGATTTTTCTTTTAGAGACACTAGAAATTCTGGTTAATACACATAGAATACAAGTTATTAAGACACTTCAATTTTTAACAGTGATAAAAATTAGTGATACTCCAAAGAAAGAGAAACAACAGTCTTCTTATCATTTTTTTAATCATTTTATAAGATCTCTTTATAACACCCCATGGCCTATACAATTTGATAATATTTTATATGTTGAGATCTTTGACATCCTGACTTTTACATGGTTCAGACATTTTTCCCCACTGCTGAATATTTAGAAAACTATATAGCCTAATATATAAAAGAAATTAGTGGTCATAGCAAATTATGATGAGAATGGAAGCAATTATGTTATCACACAAATAATTAAAAATATATAAAGTAGGAATATATGCTGATTAAAGTTTGGGCTAGATAGGAAAGTAAAGTGAACATGCACAGTGAATATACTCTGCCTGTGTACTTTCAAAGCCATTTAGAAATACACAGCCTCCATAAAACTTATATGTTTAAGACTATATAAACACTTTTAAATCATCTCCATTACATGGCTCTAGATATGAAATTTAATTTCACCATGTTTTTAATCAGTGCCTAGTTGTAAATCTCTCTGCCCTTTTCTCTGCATTCTTACAAAGTTTTCATCCTATGTACACTGCTGATGTACAACAAACACATAGACAGAGTCCCTTGACTTGTGGTCAAATGAATGACATGGCACTATGACTGGTAGGAACACAGTGGTTCTGACTATGTATCTGGTCCCCTTTGTCTGTGAGACTGATAGAAAATCAGATGCGGAGAAGAAAAATAGTAAGTTTTTTCCTACCTATGTGTGATATACAAATATCTTCAGAACTATGTAATCATTCTGAGCCTCATTACTCACCTTGTCCCCAAATGAAAATAACTCCAATATGAAAACTGTCCTATAGAGGAAATCAAAGGTGACATTGTATAACTGGAGACTGGATTTTGTTTCCTGACTGCTCAGACCCAAATAATTACACAGAAACTATATTAATTACAACACTGTTTGACCAATGACTCTTGCATATTCCTAGCTAGCTTTTACAACTTAAAGTAACTCATTTCTATTAATTTGTGTATCCCCATGAGGCTGTGGCATATCTGTAAAGGTTCTGGGAATTTGTCTCCTTCAGCATCTACCAGGATGTCTCTCTTGACTCAACATACTTTCTCTCTATATCTCTGTTTAGATTTCTTGCCTGGCTTTTCTAAGCCATTGGCCAAAATAGCTTCTTTATTAACCAATGGTAATTAAACATATTCACAGCATACAGAGGTGAATCCCACATCAACACTGTGCACAAATAAGCCCTCTGCCTCACCTTGACCTCAGCTCCCACCTTACTTACAGACTATTTAAATCTCAACTCAGTGTTTGTCGATTTCATAGACCCTTTTTGTATGACAACAGTCTATGACACTTTTACTTCCTCTGACTGGTTCAATGTAGTATGTTTCATTTTAATTCCACATTTTATATGGGCTCAGAAGGTGTTTTTTATTATTTCATAGAACAATTATGAATACTAAAAATCAATGGAATTATATATCTGCATACCCATATGTCTATGTATAGATTACATACAAATACATGTGTATGTATATTTGTATTTTTATTTTGAATTCAAATTAACAAAGGCATTTGTATTTGATTTGGTATTTAGAGAAACAAGGTGGTGGAGTTTTGAGTGTGTATATATGTGTTTGTGTGACTATATACATGCAGTCTACAAGTACATATATACATATGTACACGAAAAGTCTAAATTCAATTTAAATATTATATAGATTAAAATTAAGTAATTTGTAGTAAATGCAAGAACCTGACAAAAGCTGAGTAAAATTGCTATTGAGACATTTTTCACCTGAAATAAAAACATCAGTAAATTCTGCAAATAAAGTAAAATATTAATAGTTACAAAATAATAAGTGCACGTGTTAATATTATTAAGCATGACTATAACCTGAAAAATTTTAACTGGATCTGAAGACTAACACAGGTTTATTTATTTATTAATTACGTATAAAGTGTTCTGCTGGTATGTGTGCCTGCACACCAGAAGAGGGCACCCGATCTCATTATAGATGGTTGTATACCACCATGTGGTTGCTGGGAATTGAAATAGGACTTCTGAAAGAGCAGCCAGTGCTTTTAACCTCTGAGTTGGTTTTTTCTTTTAGACAGCTTCAGAGTTACTGACACAGGCTTATAATGTTGGATCATGTTTTTATTTAATGACTGATATCAACAGAATTCATTCTACAGCCTTAAGGAATTTTAGACAGCTTCAGAGTTACTGACACAGGCTTATAATGTTGGATCGTGTTTTTATTTAATGACTGATATCAACAGAATTCATTCTACAGCCTTCAGGAATTTTTGAAAACTTGATGTGAAGACAAATCATTGTTAATGCTGAGGACTGAAGCTCTGAAACAAAATTGACATGCTTCTGTTATTTCAGCCACTGGCTAATTTACTATAGGTCAGATATTCCAAGTGATGAAGGGACTAGTTCTCATTAGATGGCTCGGACTATGAGGGCAACAGTAGACAATTTGTCATCATGAAGGCCATAATGATGAAGGCATAGGCATTTGAGGTTTTAGCTGCAACCAAAAACAAAGGGGTCTGTTGAGGGACAGCATAAGTGGTCCCCTCACACATGGATTCCCATATGAGTTTTGTGAGGAAAAAAATCTGAAGGGAGACAGTAGTAAGACAATGATTGAGGTATTGATGGACATTCCATTCCATCTGTTTCATTTAACAAGATTCAAATTCCTTATAGTGCTCCTGTAGGCAGGTTTTAAAATGAGTTAAGTATCTAAACAAACAGCCTTTGAGTTCAACAAACTGATCTTCTTAAGGTAGATGAAACTCCTTCAGTTTAGTTGAATGTGTTAGAAGAAAATTTTTTAACCCATAAAAGAAAGATTTCTATCCCCAGACCCTTTCTCAGCATCCATGTTTCTTGGCTTTTATTTTTTCCTGCTTCTAAACTCATCACTGGACTCAAATGATGCTCTTTTGCAGGATGTGTAAAATTTAGCAAATGAGGAATTGGCTACACTTTAAAATAGCAACATGCACAGATTTATAACTTTTACAGCCAGAGATATATAAAATATGTGTGGGATGATGATGGAAAGAAACATAAGTTTTAAGGATGCTAACTTTACCGATAAATGTCTGTGCTCATGTTCAAGGATGTTATAGGTCTGATAATACTACCCAACTCCCCAAAACTGCAAGCTTTACTGAATTATAGAGTTGATAACTGAAGACTCTGATACACCTCTTGAAAAGTTTAGGGAACATATCTCATTAGGATATGCAGGTTCAAAATTAACATCCCATGTATGATGATGCTTTTCTCATAGTAGGTACCTTGGGTCAGCTTGTGAAGGGGAAAACTGTAGTGCTGTTTCACAGGATGGTTAAGGGAAACTACCTCTAGACTATCAATTGGCTCTAAGGTATCTGTGAATATTACCAGGTCTGGTCATTCCCGTCTGTGGAAAACTACAAGAAGCAGCCTAATTTAAATAGGGTTACTCATGTCCTACATGCTTGAAGAATGCAAGATTGAGTCATTACAACAAAGGTCCAGAATCAGCTAAAGGGATGATGGACAGCAAATGAAACAAAAGAAGTATTTCAGAAAAGCGCAGCCCTTAGTAGCTGCATGAACCATGCAGAAAAGACTAGAGAACACAAATGTGTCTTCCATTTTTTATGGATTTGTCTCTCTCCATGTAAACTCTTTTATTTTTAATCTCGTACATTTATCTTATGATATACACTGACTTTGCATAATATTATTTAAATGTCATTAATGATATTCACTAATGAATATTTTAATATTAATGTTTCAAGGTTAGGAAAAATAGTTGACATTTGGAAGCACTTCTATTCTCATCCAAAGGAAAGATTATGCACATTTTTGGTTGTATGTAGGATAGTTATGTAACACTAGAAAGCAGTAAAAACATTTTCTGTGGGGAGTGAATTAAATATGATTTAAGGAGATTTTAGCAGATGCCGGTTGTGCAAAGGGCATATTTAGTTTGTGTTTGTATTTGGGTGGGTGTGGGTGCTTATGAATACATGCTTGTTAAACCCAGTGGTCAATAAAAGTCAACCTTGTTTGCCATTTCAGAGATGCCATGCCCCTTGTTTTTTAAGACATAGTCTCTCACTGCACCTAGAATTGTGAATTCAGATTCAGGTAGGGTAGCTGGGCAGTAGCATCAGGGATCTTTCCCTCTTTTCTTCACAGACACTGGGGTCACATGCTTGAGTCACCATGCTCAGTTTTCTACATGGGTTTTGCAAGTTCAAACTATGGTCCTTAGACTGAGATAACAAGCACCTTCTTAACTAGAACATCTTCCAGTCCTAAGAACAGGTCTTTGATGATCACTTGTGTTCATTCACCTTCCTAGGATATGGTACCCAGATATCTGACCAAACACTAGTTATGATATTGTTATTACATTATTATGTAGGATTAAATTTATATGAGTAGATGTTGCTGGAGCAAAAATGCAAAAGCTGAGTTTCTGACTAAAATATAGTTACTGAGGCTCTAAGCACAAAATAATACAATTATTTTTTCATTAATATATAATGATCTCTTAGTGTGATCCCAGGTAGAGAAAGTAAAATCGGGACACTTCAAGATCCATTCACGAGAACTCCACTTTCTAAATTTTCAAAATTAGTTTTAGAAAAATAAAAAAAAATGCATGCATGGAATGGCACAGTCAGGGTCACTGAAAGGATTAGTACTGCAGCAGATCAACTGAATTAATTATGCTGCAAAGAATGCACAAAAGAAATTAGGAGATGTTTTAGGAGACACCATGAAGCTCAGTTACTATTTTCAAAGTCAAGAAAGCAGAGCACAGTTGGGTCTCCAGAGCTCTTCCGTCAGTCTAATAAAGCTGGTGTCCCTTCAGTTGAGGTCTGAGGGAACATGGCAGGAAAAATGCAATCATAATTAGTGTTCTTTTGTGGAAAATGTGGTAAGCTGTGACTGGCATGAGACAAAGCAAGAACTCATTATCGGCAGAAATGTTTATCAGTCAACTTTGCTAGTGATCCCCCAACACTAGAACTCTAGATCTGGAAAAAGCATTTCTGCCACACCTGCACTGAAGGACTCTTGGAGAGACAGTCAGAAGTAGCTTTCTGCTCTTCTACCCCTGTGTAGAGTTGTCAACACCACAAAAGAATTTTATGTATTTATTTGGATCTATTGTTGTTGTTATTATGATTTGAGGTAAGGCCTCAATATTTTATATGTGCTGGGTGCAATGATTATCTTACCTCAACCTGCTGAGCAAAGAACTGTTTGTAGGGTGTAGACTGGATAGGTCAATGGTTAATAGTATGTATTCCACTTATGGAGAGCCTGAGGTCTATCTCCAGCATGCGCGTCAGCAGCTCCTCACCACCTGTGACTCCATCTCCAGGACTTCTGATGCCTTCTTCTCACCTATGCAGGCCTGCACTCTTATGCATAAACACACACACACACACACACACACACATATATATATATATATATATATAAGCTATACTTAAAACAAAGAGACAAGCATGTCCAACCTATTTCTAGCAAAGCCTCTACTCATTTGATGGCTTAAGATTTTTGTGGAGAATGTAGAATTTACCTTATCCCATCTACCAGTAATGATCATAACTAAAATCAACTTCAACTGTAGAAGATAGAAAATTGAGCAGATGAAATCAACCAATTTTAGATTGTGTGCAGCCAGTGAATGGAGCATGTATGAATTACTCTTGTACACATAAACTCTGCCGGGCTTTTGTTCTTTTATCTTTCTGAGAAATACAGTTGAATAATTTTAGAGAATCCCTCCAAGGTTTTTGAGGACAAAGGAAATTCAATAGAAATCAATGGAAACATGTTAGATGTTTAAGTAATTGGGCGCACGCTGTCAGAAAAGAATAGGTAGAACTCTTAAGTCACATCCATGGAATGGCCCATGAAGTTTAAAGCCAAGGTTCTGCTGGGAGCTGCTTTATTTTCTTGGAGCAGTTAGCCATTTGTTCTGACATATAATGCAGCGAATCAATTCACTAGGTATTTGTGTTAGAGAGGAGACACTCAAAATACTGCTGTAGACACAGTAGCTATGAATCACAACAGATTCTATCATGCTGCTGAATCTTTTGGACTTAGGAGGAAAAATAAGACCAATCATTTTAACCGTTGACATAAGTCAACATTTTGTCAGATATGGCAGTTCTCCTTGCACCCACAGGAAAGATTTTTTTGTATCTTTTCTTTAAACTTTTTCTGATGTACGTTAGTACTCTTTTTCCAAAAGTAATGTATTCTATGCCACTAAAAATGATACTGGTATAACAAATAGTCAAATTTACCATTTATGTACACTTACTTTGCTTCATAACTAATGGAAAACATTTGTTGTGGTTACCTATCCTGCTCCTCTTGATAGATGCTCTTCCTGATAGAGTTTTACCTGAGTTGCCAGTGAATGTGACATGTCTAAAGTCAGCTCATTGGGTATGTGGTATTAGGCATGGGTTCTCTCTTTTAGAGCAGTCTTGGACTCCATTCAGAGAGCAGTTGTGGTAGTTATCATTATTTAACAAGTAGTCATGCTTACCTTGACAATCTGTATTTAAGTTTATTGCTTTCATAGTTGGTGTGCTGTCTAGACCCAAGCTACAGTCATTTGAGAGAAGAAAACCCCAGTTGAGCGAATGCCTCCATAATATCAGACTGTAAGCCGGCAAACCTGTAGGGCTTTTCTTAAAATGTAAATGATTCAAGAGGGCCCAGCCCATTGTGAACTAGGATACCCCTGTGCTGGTGGTCATGGATGCTTTAAGAAAGCAGGCTGAAAAAGCCATGGATATCAGGCAAGTAAGCAGCCTCCTCCATGACCTCTGCCACAGATTTCTGTATGGCTTGAACTCCTCCCTTGGCTTCTCTCAATGGACTGTGTTTCAGGATACTAAATAATCCCAAAGGCTTCATGATACCTAAGAAGTCTTTTCCAGCAAAGATGATGCCATTGATCCTGAACTATTTGCAGAATTTTAGAAAAAGAACAATCAAAATTTTCAAACAAATACTTAATTCAATTCAAGACTTTAAATTCCATGGTCGAATTCAATAGGAATACTTGAATGGAAAGTACAAACATCGAAAAAGAAATGGTCTCTTTAGAAACCAAGAAAAGCTCAGTGAGCTAATTCAAGGATTGATGGTGTGCCACCAACAGAGATCAACTGTGTGTAGCCACTGGCCCAAAACGATTTTAATATGAATGTTGTGGAAAAGGTTGATGTATTTCTGACAGAAATACTGGCTTCACTTTCTACTTAAATGTATCCACTGGCAAAATGTTCTTTAGAAAGTATGTAGAGTTGAAAAGGTAGACATCTGTACTAGACCTATGATTCTAGCTCTCTCGCAGCTTTTACCAAAGTCAAGCCAATCATTTGAAGAAAAGAATGGCTCTTTAAAGTGTAATTCTGCCCCAAATAATTAATTAGGTCAAAACTGTCCAATTCTTTTAAAATAGTAGGTAACTAATGATTCCAGAAGTGAATCTTACATCATATAGAATAAATGAATTATAACATTCATTGACACCCCTGTTTATCTGTGCCCAGTCCTCCTAACCAAATATTGTATCAATTACCTTTGTATTCTATTAAGGGGTGTTTTAGGGGCTGAAGCGATGTCTCAACATTCAGGACCACTTGATTCTTTTCCAAGAAAAATTTAATTAGGTTTCCAGCATCCATGATGAGCTACACATAAACCTATATAACTCCAGTTTTTGGGCATCAGAGTCGCTCATATGGACTCCAAAAACAGCCAAATACCCATGTCACATACCTGTACAAAGATAGTGTGCTTGCACACTTGAGAGAAAAAAAAGTAAATCTCAAAAAAGAATGCCTGTTATAACAGAGTTTAATGATTTCTGATGAAATCTAAATTGTCTTTAGACATTTGGTAGTTTCTATTATTGTATTTAATATATATCTTTCTGGCCTAGGAGTAAAATGATTCTCCTATTTATTCTTTTTTTTTAACTTTTTTTATTGTTAAAAGAAAA
>JAQHUG010000018.1:2466623-2494932 GCA_028555095.1 Dicrostonyx torquatus | reverse complement strand
ACTGCAAGACTTGGCCATATAGGTTTACAATAGTATTACAATAGCACCAGAAAGACACTGAAATGTATCTATTATAAGTAAATGACTCAGTTAACTATGAATACTAACATTATAAAATACATAAAAAATTTAAAAAAATAACCATTATGAATAATTTATGTAGCAGACAACATTGTTAACCTATGAACTGATGACATGACCAATCCACGGTATGGTTAGGAAGTGTTTTATTTTAGATATGATAGAACAGCTGGAGGCATCTGAAAGAGTCCAGAGCATTGAGAGAAAGTAGACTGAGCATGGCTAGCAGACTGGACTTATCCGTGAGAAAAGTAGGAACAAATCAGGGAGATGGGTGAGCGGGGAGAAGAACAGGAGTTGGGGCAAAGAGAGTGTGGGCAAAAGAGGAGGCATAGCCCAAAGAGCAGGGTTATAGGAGAATGTGTAGGATAGAGGAGGTGGTAAGAAGCACTAGGATGCCAGGATAGACTCTGAATGTGTACCAGGTACCTGTAATACTGAGGAACTGTGGGGGCCAGCATCCACTTTGGTATGCAAATAGAATAGCCACCACAGGTAGCCCCTAGTTGCTTCACTTGGTGATAAGGAAAATGGCTCCTTTTGGTAGAGGGGAGCTGGCTTCACAGGTTCCTGAGTAACTCTGGCTTTTGTCTAATGTCCACAATTTGGGGAAATGGACCTGAAAGTTAATAATCTTGGTTTTTCATTTTCATCACAATGGACGATGTGATATTATTATGGGTTTGAAGTTGGCCAACATTATGTGGATGTAAAGGAAAAGAAACTACAAACCAAATCCTAAGGTCTCACCAAACTAGAGAACAGTCAACTCTCAAGGAATACTTTAAAGGGCATCAAGCAAAGAGGTCGAACCCAGCCTGAGCTCCTTGATGCTCAGATGTAAGGCAGGGTGACTGTGAAAGCTGGAATGAGGTGAATGATAGATAGATCCCTTGCTCTGGCTGACTGGCCCTATCTGAGGAAAAGTAAACTTTTCACACTTTCTCAGCAGGCAATAGCTTTATTCTTTGGAGTGAGACACCTAACAAAATTAAGTTTCTGTTTTCCAAAACAACCTGTAAGGTAAGGGCAGTATTTTCCTACATGATTGATCACAAAGGCTATGGTCCCCATGTCCTTGAGAAAGACAGTTCTGGGTTGTAAAACTGCCAATGGGCTTTTATTAAGATTTATACAAAGAAAGGGCAGAGAAAAAATTTTTTTTGTGAGAGACTTTTTTGAAATAAATGGTCTGAGGAGAGAGAGGCCACAGACCTAGACAGAATGGATTCTCTCAGTACCCTAAAACATACTATCAGTATGTTCGCCTCCTCTCAAAGCTGGCTTTCGGCAAAGATGTTTTGAGTGAAGTGCAGGAAAACAAAACAAAAAAAAAACAAAGGCCCTCTCTCTTCAATGGAAGACAGTAAGAATGGAAGAGAGGTTGCTAAAATTTTTGATAGCTCAGATAGTCAAACATGAAAGTCATTCTCATTCACTTTATAATTCTGCACAAATTAATTCTTTGAGATCCTATTCTGATTTGGCGGGGGGACAGTGCATGGAGAGATGGTTCATCAGTAAAGCACACTTGATGTTCTTTCAAAGAACCCAGGTTCAGTTCTCAGTATCCATATGACAGCTCACCATTTGTTACCATAGTCCCAGAAGATATGATGCCCTCTGCAAGGCCTGCATGGATACTCCATGCATGCAATGTACTATACGTATAAAATAAAAGGAAACAAATCATTTGAAATCATTTTCTTGTGTGGATAGTGATGCTAGGCATGTCTCCACCATAGATTACAAAAGAGTGAATTTAGTGTACGAGGTCCTGCATACCGAAAGAGTTTAATCAAACTACGTTACCTTTTCTTCTCCCTGTGATAGATACCTTAGATAAACAGTTTGGAGAAGGATTTGGTTTGGTTTATGGTTTCAGACACTGAAGGCCATGAAACCTTGTCTTTGTTGCTGTGAACCTGGTGTAAGGCAAAATGTCATCATGGAGGAGGCATAGCAGTGCTTAGCTGCTAACTCTATGGCAGCCTCGAAGGAGAAAGAGGCCCAGGGCAAGCTATACCCACAAGGCCACAATCAGAGTGAGCAACTCCTTCTGTCTCGGCCCTACTTCTGAAGTTTTATCATCTCTCAATACTTCAATTAAATTGTGAAATGGTCAGTGGATAAATCCATGGATTAGGCGAAGTCCTCAGAATCCAATCTCCTCTCAATGATTAGATTCACTAGCTAGACAGCAAGTCAAACATATGAGCCATTTAGTGTGCAATTCATATCCAAGCCACCATAGGTGCTATCTAGAATTGTCATAAACTATCAGAAGGCGACTATAATATGAAGTGGATGAAGACTGGTAAAAGACACCAGTCAGGTAGTTTAGAGCTGACTGATTTTAGGGATCTTGAAAATAAGGTTCTGCTTTTTGATAATGACAACTGGTTCTGTATTACACAGAAACCAGAGCTGCCCTTGGTTTTCCCGATGTTCTTTTATGGCTAGAAATACAAAACAAAATGTTTGTATTCAGTTGTTGCTGCTTCTATTATTTTCTTCCCTTTTTCCTAACATCTTCAGTGAGCATATCTCCTTGTAAGATACATCGATCAAATTCCTGGAAGGTATTTCCTACACCACAATACGCTGAGGTGGAAAGGACACGGACACCGCACAGGAGGGGCAACTGGATGGCTCATCTTGTTTCTCATGCCATAACCCTATAGATCCTTAATGACACATACAACTAACATTGGTAGGATCAATATAGTAAAAATGGCAATTCTTCCAAAGGCAATGTATAGATTCAAGGAAGTAGGGTTTGTTTAGACTTAAGGTACTGAAAGGTTAGACTTCATGATGCCAAGGTAAGTCATTCAGAGCTCATCTCTCAAACCACAGACAGGGAACATAGTGCAAAACTAGACATAAAGAGAGTTTTGGACCCTCAAAGCCCATTCTTAGCGACATATTTTCACCACCAAAGCCACACTTCTAAAGCTTCCCCAAGTAACACTGGCTGGAACCAAGTACTCAAATAGCAAAGAGTATGGAGGACATTTATTGTTAAACCAGAACAGTGTCCTTTTCAACACAGCACCCCTGAATGCTTCCTTTATTGCTCTCTTCTACAATAAAACTTCTTATTAATACTCACTTTCCCTTGTCCATAAAATTAAACCCCAAGATTGTGAGTCAGGAAACCTAGAAGCTACTGGTTTCAGTGGCGATTCATTGTCCAGCATCCTATTCCTAAGTTAAGTAAGGAAGCCTGTGTCCCCTGCAAGGGTTAACATGTTCCTCTCTTTTAAAGCAATGAAAATGAAACTAGAGATAATGTTCTACACAGCCCAGGAACCACCATTTTGTCTCAGTCAATGATTTCAAGTGTTTGCTGAGGAGAGAAACTGGGTTAGGCTGGGCAGGGTTTTCAGATGGGAAGACTGCGCAGTCAAAATACAGTCCCATTCTATCCCTTTGGGTCTTGACACTAGGCTTATCAGGTACTCAGCACTCACTTGGTAAAGGATTTCATTTACTAATTTAATTACAATAATAAATGTAATTAGATATGCTTAAATATTCTGAATATGTCATAAAGTAGACACAATTGTCTTTGGTAAATAGGGTGTTTTAGGAGATGTAGTTGAAGAAAGGAGCTGATTCTTAACACAGACTGTAGGTGGTACTGTGAAAATTCTGTTGTTTCCCTAATATATGCATTCATTTATCTACATCCATAGATGAGCTTACATAAATCTTTCAAGGAAATTCTCTAAAAAGCTATGTTAGGATTCACTGGGTATCAGCATGATCAGATCTTTATTTTTAGTGTGTAACACAGTTTTGATATCTATAGCTTAAGAAAGATTAAATGTTCTGTGTCTTTTCTTTATCTGGGAATATTTTGTGAATTTGAAGTATTTTTTGGTAACAGATTAAAAAAAACCCTCATTCTTAACTAAGCAAGACTGTCTATACCTCAACACCCTACAAGCTGGTGCAGGAGAATCATAAATTTCAGGATAAGCTAAACTACATCAAAATATTAAAAGAACAAAAACTAAAGCTAATCGTGCCACTCATAATCATGGTATCCAAATGTCTGAAGGCTTTCTGAACTCACACTTTTGTTTCATGCATCTACTCATAATGATTTCATATAAATAGGCAAAATTCTCCCAAATGAGAACAAATAGCCCATCTTCTCAGAACTAGATATTCCAAGAACCTCAGTTACCATTTCACTTGCAATGAAACAGACTCAAAGGCAAAAGGGATGCTGTCAAGCTCAGCAGAGGCAAAGAAAGATTGTAATTGTGTTCTGCACGGAGGCTCATATCCTGAAGAGACGGAATTGATTAGCAGGGCACTGGAGGCAGTTTATTTGAGAACTAGATTTGGATTTCTCTGGTTGGTTGGTTAGTTATTCCCTGGAAAAATGAAATTAGACATAAATAGGTAATTCTTGTTGCAATACTGTGATGTCTAGGTCAATTGGTATGCATAGGGTTTGGCTATCTAAACTGGTGTGTTGGGGTCCCATGGTAGCCCGGACCCTCAATTATTCCTCTCTTTACCAGACCCCAACATAAACTATCTCTCCCTGGATGGGCATGGAGGAGACAGGAATAAAGACATGGTTTCATCGGGAGGGAGTTTCTTTCTCAGTGGTCCCTCATGAAATCCTGAGTTCACATCCTGAAGAAATTCCTCCTGTTATTCTCCAAACAGATTTTATACCAAAACTTAACTTCAAGGAAGTACATTAGCATTCTGTCTCCTAGGTAACCAGGTGAATGGCTTTTTTGTCCTGTCCACAACTACCTATGTGCTCTGTATGCTACCTGTCATGTATGATGAATTAGCATTTCTATCAGGCATCCTCCAAATTACAAAGAAAGGAGCAACAACATCCGGACCCTTTGTTAGGGCAGTGACAGCTTGTCTGCCAGGCTATGTGACCACCTCAGGTGGGGCCTATGGCTTCAGAGCCTGGCTGCCATACCATATAGAAATATGGGCCTATACTGGTGCCTGAAGAGGTTCTATGTTCTAATTCTACTGCCATGTGTGTTGAAGGAGGGCCTGATTGTTCCTTCCAGCCCTCTGGCTAGCTTAGCCAAGAAATAACCACACAGAAACTGTATTAATTAAAACAATGCTTGGTCTATTAGCTCTAGCTTCTTATTGGCTAACTCTTACATCTTAATTTAACCCATTTCTATTAATATGAATATTACCATGTGGCAGTGGCTTACTGGCAAAATTTGGCATGTCTGACTCTGGTGGCTCCATGGTGTCTCTCTGACTTCTTTCTCCCAGCATACCATTTATTTTTCCTGCCTACCTAAGTTCTGCCCTATCAACAGGCTAAGGCAGTTTCTTTATTCATTAATGGTAATCACAGCACAGAAGTAACTCCCACATCACATGTGTATTCTCTTCATTGTCCCTTGGTATAATGACAACATTAGTTTGACTCCTTTCTAAAAGCTAATCACTTTTGTTCGTAGAAAACCTTTCAATCCACAAGAAAACTCATTTCTGTATTATATTAATATTGCATTTGGACTCAGCGGATTCCTAAGCTAATAAAAGCACTTATTGCCAAACTTGCAGACCTAAGTGTATGCCTCAGAACCAAAATGGTAGAGGGGGAAAACCAACTCCTAAAAAGTTGTCCTTTGATCTCCATCATGACATGTGTGTCTTCACACATGCATACCTAGACACAATAAGCAAACAAATTTAAAAAAACATTTTAATTGAGTTTTAATTTACACGTGGCTGCTTATTGGAACCCCTACAAAAGCTCTAATTATCTAATTAAAAACTGGTTCATCAACATTGAGCAGGATTGCTGATCAATGTATTTTCCGAATTCAGGTCATACCTTAGGTTTTTGAAGAGTATTCCATCTTGGGTATGGCTCAGAAGTAAAGTACTTGCTTGATATGCAAAACGTCTTTGGATTAATACCCACTACTTAATAATAAATAAATAATAGCTTTATATGTATTTATTATCCTGTGGTTTAATAGTAAAAAATTATTTTAGATGAAATTGTTCATATTCATTATAATTATACTTAAAAAATAAATTCTATGAAGTTTCTCTGTTATCTTAAGCCAAATGTAAGTATAATAAGATTAAATTAATATCATTTGCTTGGTAAACAAAACCCAATCTAATTTTGGAGATTTAGAACAAAAGAGTAGGATTATGACAATACATTTTGACAAAATCTAATCATGCTCATTTAAGTATAAATAATGAGAAAATGGTTTATACAAATTTAATTTATTATGTTTTCTCAAGTTTAAAGCTTTTCCTGCATGTCATTATGCATGCATTTTTGTAAAATATTGTGAAAACAAACCTTAACTTGAAAATCCCCAAAACCAACAAATACATATGAATTATAGTTAATTTAAACAATTTAATTTTTGATTTTATTCATCTTAAAGTTAAACATTTTGAGTTAATATATGCATATATATGTATATCCATCTATATTTATGCAAGCATATATAACATGGTTGCAAGCTTGTAATGGACAATATAGTCATCTACTCAAGCTGTTCCTTGGTGTTTGTTCTCAATAAACAGTTATCAAATAGTAATAATTGTGCTACATTGTGATAATATAAAAGTTAAACTGTTAATATTTAAAAGCAGTTTTATTTATATGCATGAAAATATATACAATATAAATATATGACTATATATTAATATATGCATGTTATAGGGATATTATGTCATATCAATTACCCTTTGATTTTAAGTTTATGGATGTAACTTTTAATCATTTGTTCAATAAACACTTAATGAAATTCTGCATTTACCAGCCATTTGTGTTTCAAGAAAACCAAAAGAAAACAGCAGGAATGTTTATGCCACCTTTTATCACGTTCCTCCATTCTGGGAATACTGTGCACAGATGTTGCTGGAACTGAATCTTGGGCTGTCTCATAGGTCCCTAAGAGAGGAAGGACTCTTTGGGGGAATAGTTTAGGTTTTTCCTTTGTATTCCTTTTCATTTCTTCAGACTTCATTATCTTGAAATTTTAACAATGAACTTATACGCTACGCTATTAGTAATAATAGCTGATATCCATTTATCTGTAGCAGTAACAGTACCCAAAATGGGCTGTGGGGATGTCTGAGATTTTTTAAAGAGAGCAGTTATGTCACCAAGCCTTGGTCTACTTGAGTGCTGGGATGACATTGTATGCTGCAATGCTTGGTTCTTGCATCAGTGAAGACCTGTGGTGTGTGAAAGTGTAGAGTCATTTAATTTAACTGCCATACTCTAGAAAATGAGAATATAATAGGGGAGGCATTAGAGAAACTGAAGGAGAAAATCCATGTTAGAGTTTTGCACAGATCTAATGTATAGTAATGCCTAATGAACACACATCATTTTTATTGAAATTAGGAACAACATTATCTAATATGATTGGACTCTACTATTCCATGCACGATTTTGAAAATATTTGTGTTATTTCCTATAACTAACATTCTCACCCTCATCTCCTGTCATTAAACTTCTATTTTGGTGAAGTTGGTGGTGATGTGATCTCTTGGTCCTTTAATTATATCTGTATTCTTCTCTCCTTTAGCCATGGTTTTGAAAAACACTTTCTTATGACTTACAAGTAATGATGTAAGCAAATAAGAGTAACAGAATCTGTCCTGTTTTGTATGTGTATAATGACATCATCAGCATCAACTGAGTATCAGAGGTAACAAAATCCCATTATCGAAGGGTGTTTGGAACTACTGTCCTAAGGATTCTTCCCGTGTCATACAGCTTTGTGGTTCTGATGTCTACTCCTTGGTGGGGTCACTCTCCAGTTTCCTTCTCTTCTTTCCCTCTTTTCTCATCCATCCTGCTTCCTTGAATGTCTATAAAAGGAAAAACACTATATACTTACATAGAATTTAAGCAATATCCCTTCTCCAGGGTCATTTCTGAATGGATGTTCAAGCCTACATCACAGATCCAAATTTAGGTAAGAACACACTTGAATAAAACAAGAAGAGCAAATGTGTGTTTTCTTAGTTACTAACTCCTTTATTAAAGAGCGATGCTTTGGCTCAGAATAAGACAGCAAGCTTCAATAGACTGGGTGGTCCCACTAATTGTTCTTTATTTCTCACTAACAATGGCCTGGAAATTCCAGGTTAAGGTACCCACAGATGTGGTGAGAGCCTCTTCTTTCTTAATAAATTTTTACACTGGAGGGACAGCAAAGAGGCAAATTATTGTCCCCTTCTCTACTCATAGAGACTGCAAATCTGGCATGGGGCCTCTACAGCCTTACATCATCTAGAACTGTTTGCCTCCCCCATCATTCTTCTTTAAAACATCACATTGATGAATGTGATTTCAATAGAGAAAACTTTAGGGTATAAAACCCTCCAGGACACAACAAAGTTATTTTCATTTTTACTTTGAATGAATGACTTTAAAAATAATCTTAGTCATTCAGTTTAGTTTATATTGCCCATATGCCCATGAGTGTGGGAACAATCACTGAAGCATAGACCACAACAGAGTGGTCACATCCCCAAAGAAAACTGTCATTTCTTCTCCCAGCAGCCATCAGTTTCCAATAGTTCCTTTGGTGTGGGACCTCAGATGCTCCCTCGATGGTGTTAAGAATCATAACCAGCTTTATTATGTGCGGGTCTTTTGCAGACAATCACAGGACCTGTGAGGACATATCCCAAGCAGTCATTTCCTGTCTTTAAGCTAGCATGTTGCAACACTCCTCCCAATCCTTTGAACCTTACATTCTCCTTTCCTTCTCTTCCATAAAGTTCTGAACCTTGGTGGGGAAGATATAGGTGTTCTTTCTATGATTGAGCACTAAGTTGTTTATTCTCAGCCATTGATCAGTAAGGAGTTTCTGCATTAGCCACTACCCACTGTGTGCACACACATGTGTGTGTGCATGCACGCATGTGTTTGTCAGGTTTCAGACCAAGGATAAAATAATACACTCATAATATATGAATGTAAATGTAAATATTTAATAGGCAATTTATTAACATGACTACAGGGAAATTATTCTGAAATTGATCAGTTAACACACTCCCTGATTTGGAAGGTGTTACACAGACTATGGGACAAGAAAAAATGTCAAGGATCTTACCCAGTACTGGACCCTAAATATTGTAATAATGACCTCCCAGGAAAGATGTGTCAACTTGAATAATAATGGCATGGCTCTTTGAGGTATAGGCAATCACTCTCTGCTTGGATTTGAAGCCTCTCTGCAAAAGGGGATTTAGGATTGGTAATGTAAACCTACTCAAACCCTGTGGCTAGGCAGTTCCTAGGACCTGAGGAGTAACTTATTTTAGTTAGCTTGCTATCAAGGTTATATTTCTTAAAAGGCAGATACAAATTCTGAATATCATTGAAACCTCTCATATTTGAGTCATATAAAACAATGAGGGAAAAGGATGTTAAGTTCTTTTGTCATAGAAAACCTCGTGAAGCAAGTCTAGGAACTGATTTCTTAGAGCCCAGCATGTCTCTGAAAGCTGGGTGCACTCTAGACACAGCTTTAAAATAACCCAGAACATGATAAATCTTGCTATAGTGATCTGGGATGTCCCTCTGTATACTGTGAATATATTTTATTATGATTGGTTAATAAAGAAGCTGCTTGGGCCTACGACAAGCAGAACAGAGCAAGGCAGGAATTTAAAGCAGAGATAGAAAGAAAAGAAGACAGAGTAAGGAAGACTCCATCTAGCTGCCCAAGGAGACAGATGCCAGAACTTTACCCGAAAAGGCACAACCTTGTGGCAATACACAGAATAATAAAAATGGGTTAATTTAAGATGTAAGAGTTAGTTAATGAGAATCTTAAGCAAAGATTCTAATTTAATAAGTAGTGTTTTAATTAATATAGTTTCTATGTGATTATTTCCAGTCTGGGTGGGTGGGAAACATACAAGCAGTCTCCTTATATACTGTAGCACACAGTAGACATTTATAGTCACATCTCTATAATATGAAATATATTTGCTAATAGTTGGTTCCTGGGCTCTACAATATGAAATACATGAATTCTGAACTGCTTTATTAAAAATGAAAGCTAATTTATAGCTTATTATATATATATATGAAACGTTTAACCCACTAAAACAAATTCTATAATACTCTCAGTTAAAACATAGTTACCTAATTCAGGAAGATAATTTTATCATTTCACTAATCAAAAATAGCATAATTGAAAACTGTTATTGCTCTAGAGAAAATTATAGTTCTTCAAACATAGTAATTAAGAGTCAAGATTTGAAACCAGAATACCTGGGTTCAAATTTTTTCATAGTAACATCTGTGGTCTTAATAAATTTAGTTAACTTATTTCTATAACTGTATCACTGTAAGCTAGTTAAATAATATGGGATCTGGGGAGATGTTTAGCTGTTCAGAGTACTGGTTGCTCTTTTGTAGGACCTGGGTCCAGTTTCAGCATCCACATGGCACTTCCCAGTTGTCTGTACCTCCAGTTCTAGGAGATCCAACACCTTGTATGAGTGTCTGCTGCATGTATGTAGGTACACACAGTGAGTGCAATGTAGACTGAAGACAGAAGTGGGCACTGGATCTCTTGGAAATGAAGTTACAGAGGGTTGTAAGCTGCTATGTGGCTACTAAAGTTAACTGGAGTCCTCTGAGTCGTGCATGCTGTTAAATGCTAAGGTATCTTTCCAGCCCAGTCTTGGAAAATTTATGTAGGAATTTTAGGGAAAAATTTGTGAAATAGTAGAGATTTAATGGGATAGTTATGTTTGATAGTATTCATTGAATATACCATGGAGAAGGCTTAACTATATTTTCTTTAACTCTGATGCATAGCACATACTTGTCCAGCATAAGAACTATATAAGAATCACTCACTAGACCTAAATGAATAAGGATTATCTCCAAAATTATCTACTCAATACAATATGTTAATATTATACATTGCCAATTATACTCCATGTAATTATAAGAGGTGGCAGTATTTTGGATTATATTGAGAAGAAATAAGAATTCTTACTGATAATAATATCTGATGCTCTATCCTTCACCCTGTTTCTACCAATGTCTAACTTCAGTGTACTCTTTAACCCAGTGAGTTAACTGCTATTATCAGCATATACAACTGTGTCCTTTAATCACATCTAGATCTATTGTATCACCAACTGGCCCCATACATGACCCATACTGCACATCTTTACATATGTCTTCATTTTTGATATATTGTATTTTACATTTCATTAGGTTTAATGTAACTCTTTAAGTTTTCTTATCTAGCTCTGCCTGGCCAACCCCACTGTTGTATTGCTTAAGCATCCTAAGTTTATTTCACACCATTATCTGAGATCACTGTTGAAACTCTGGTAACAAAGTTCTGATCTCACCTGTAGAGTGCTGATCCTCCAAACGGCCAAATTTAGGTAAATTTCATTATTCTTACAAAGATACTAATCATATTATGACAACTCAGTCTTCATAGCAAAGTCAGATCCCAAAGACACCCTCTCCAAACAACAGCCATGGAGATTTGATTTCAACACAGGAATCCAGATGTCTGTTTCCTAATATTCCTTCGGTGTGCTCCAGCCCAAAGATGACAAATAGGCTGTTCAGCTCCAAGTGTTTGGAAATAATGTTCTGTTTTCTTGCATTTAATTATTTTTAGATGGAGCCCAGTGTGCTCCACAAACGGTTTCTATTAATCATTATAATGCTTTTAGTTTTGTGAAGGTATTGTGAATCATGTATCATCTGCGTAGTATAGATTTTGGGAGTCCATTTTCCCAATGGGGAAAGCAACATAGTTCACAGAATCAAATCAGGAACTTAAAAGCAATTAACAGGTTGGGGCAGGAAGGCCACTGAGATACCCTCTCAGTCACACAAATGGGTAAATTAAAAATTGAAGTAGCATACTTCCTCCTTGTTCAAGCATGTTGGCTTCTATTTCCCTTAATATCTTCCCCATTTTATGATTTAAATAAAATCCAAAGCAATAATCAGTCATTAGAAGTATGCCAGGCATCATGCTTTGGAATGTGCTTGTTCTCTTGTTTACTGCTCTCTCCACTGGGCTGTGTTTTATCATTTTATCCATCTGTAATTAGGCACAAACTATTCTGAACTTGCCTTTAATCTTACTTGACAGGAAAACAATTTATAGAGCTGTGAGGAGAAAGGGCGAAGCTCATGAGGCATATTTGCATGCTTTCTGCTTTAAAAAATTAAAAATTACCAAAAACAAAACAGGTGAAACTTCTCAGGTAGTCTGCAAGAGCAATGATCCCCTTTAAGGTGCTTTGTCTGTGTAGAGTGTGATCCCTGACACTCACAGCACGTTTCCTCTGGAGGTGACTTCTGTCATCTCTTTTTCTGTCCCACATCCTTTCAATGACTAAGATTATAAAACCACATTGTGAGTCAATGGAATAAACAAATGGAGTATTAGTAGGGTTGGTTCCCAATCTAAAGAAACCATTTGGTCTTCTAACACCATGTTTGTGGTTCTCCATTTGAATTTACTGCTGCATCTTGTGAAGATGGGATAAAGGTTGTCTGGTAGAACCCTTGTCTAGCATCTGTGAAGTTATGGATTCTATTCTAGTACCATAGAGAACTGTTTGTGGTACATTAGGCTGTTTTATCAACATAGGAGAGGGCAGACAGAATAATCTAATGTTAGATAATCTTTGGAAATTCAAGGCTACCTTAGGCTATAGGAAACCTTTTTACTTTTTAATAGATTTTATATAGATAAAGTATTTAATACGTATAGTAGATGAAGTAGATTATGGATTGGAGCAATGATTACCAAATAGCCGCTAACATTTAGAAGACCTCTCTAGGGGTGAGAGATGTAGAAGGTTGTTTTATAGGTAAGACAAATTTGCTGTTGATCCAGAACTATCAGAGTGATGATCACAAAGTGTCATGGGGACTAGGAAAAAGGAGAAGACCATGCAGAAAGAAATATATGAGAAAGAGAGTTAACAAAAGCAAGAAAACTTGGATCATATTCTTGTCCCTGATGAAATGTACTGCAGAATTCTTTAGCACTTCTGTCCATAGTTCCCAGATATTTTTTTATCAGATCTGTCAAGACTGCTCCTATTGGATTCCACTGAGGATTTGACAATTGTCAGCTTTCTATAAATCTTTGTCTCCATATACTTTAACTTCCACAGTTTTCTACACATACAGAAAACACTGCTTCTTCTGGTTTCCTGTTGTGATGACCCTGGATTAATCATACTGGCCCCAAGCACCTATGTTCTCTCTCTGTCCTATAACTTTGAATATTATTTTTGCTCTTCCGACACTGAGGGGTACCTGTTATAAGACATACTAGGCACTCTTCTCGAACTGGGCTCATACAAGATGCATTGTATATGTATTTTTAATAATATTTGTATTTATCCTTGATATTTTTACACATGCACACAATGCATTTGGTCACATTTAACCCATCAACCTCTCCCCTTAAATCCATCTGGACTTCCTCATCACATTTTATCCTCTATGGTTTTTATAATGCCCTGAATCTAATTAGTTTTGGAGGAACTTAATGCATGGGTGTGAAGTCAACCATAGGAACAGGGGTAACCTACCCAGGACCACAACAATAAACAAAAATTATTCTCCCTCTCCCAGTGCCTATCAACTGCTATTGGATCCTCAGGTAGGTCTGCAGACTTTTGACCCCTTCTATATCTATTATGGAATTTTAAACTGGGTTGATGTTATATAAGTCTGTGCCAGTAATCATAGTTGGTATCAGTTCTTGAGTGCAATAGCCATGTTATATCTAGTATACATCATTTCACATAATCCTCTCTTTACTCCAATTCTTATATTCTCTTTCTCTTCTCTGCCATAAGGTCTAGAGAAAATGTAGGCCTTTGAGACAGGAAGTCGGAGTTGAGAGAGATATCTCATCTATGGCCGACTATTCAGAATTGTTTATCTGGAACTATGTAGTTCTTTTCATTAACTTATGATCACTGCGAAAATCTTGTCTGGGCAAGGTTGAGAAAAGCACAAATCTATGGGCACAAACATACATATTTAGGAAGCTGTTTGAAAGTATATGCACTTAGAAAAAACAACAACATATAGGTTCCTCCTAGTTCCTATGTTCTCCTCAGCCATGAATCTCTGACCAGGGTTATAGTACTAGACATGAATTTTGTCTGGTGGAATAACCCTCAAAAATAATTAGAAAAGAATTGTTTCCCCTTATAACTATCTTGCCACCATTACCACAATTATACCAGTAGGCACAACTTACATGGCATATTGGCAATACAGTATTCACAATCCAATATTGTTAAACCATTGAAGTCATTTTTCTCTCAGCTGTTGCATAGCTTCTTGCTATGTAATGTGTCTGAGTACAGTAGATCACAACACCTGTCTATATCTGCTTTTCTAAGACACAATAAGCAATGATGCTTCTCTTGATGTACTCTAGTCTTTCCTGTGTAAAGAATAGCTTCTGGGAAAATAATGCAAAAATGCCAGCATAGGTAATCTTCAGAGATTTATAACACAGTTCCCCGAAAATGTTCACTTGAATAGAAAACCATTTGTAGCATGAAATTGGAAAGAACAAAATAAAATCATGAAGAATAGCAATGAACATTTTAAAATAGTGGACTGAGGAAATGGGTCAGTGGGTTCTTGCTGTAAGCTTGATAATGTGTTCAATCCATATGAACACCTTGGTAAGTTAGCCCCTATATGTGCGTGGGCATACACACACACACACACACACACACACACACACACACACACACGTACATACATACAAGCATGTAAGTATAGTAAAATATTTAAAAATGAGAGTGATAGCCGGGCGGTGGTGGCACATGCCTTTAATCCCAGCACTCGGGAGGCAGAGGCAGGTGGATCTCTATGAGTTCAAGGCCAGCCTGGTCTACAAGACCTAGTTCCAGCGCAGGCTCCAAAGCCACAGAGAAACCCTATCTCGGAAAAAAAATGAGAGTGATATTACAATTATTTTGCAACAGTTTAAAACTGTACCTCATTAACATGGACAATGACAAAATTCTTCAATGAAGAAAGCACATACATACTTGGAACAAATATAAAGATTGACCACTTTAGCAAAAGGATGAAGTATGCAAAGAATATCATACAAGAAAACTTGGAATTAAAATATGTAATGCATTTAGCTGAGATAGTGGGGGTAGATACAGTACCATTATTAAGGTAAGTGAAGCATTAATAAATTGTAAATTACAGCATTAGGGATAATCTGACTTAAAGATGGAAAAAAAATGAAAATAAATTGTGAGACAATGAAGAGGTCTTTCAATGACATGACAATACAAAATGCATAAACATGCACAAGAAAAGCTGAGAGTGAGGCATAGGAATTTGAATTATATATTGATATTTATATATGAATAAATGATCTGAAGAAGTTGAGGACACCCATAATAACCTAGACCTAGGTAACCAAATCCATATGCTGGCCAAACATCTGATACTAACATATAGTGAATAAATAAAATAAAAAATAATAAATCGTTTGGAACATAGCTAGAAAAAATTCATAAAGTTTTTTATATATATTTACCTTTAGGGAATGAATAGCCTATCTTTCTAGAAGGAAAATGACTTATGTGACAGTTAATATGTCATCAAAATCTTCAGAGGCTAAAAAGAAGTGGGTCATTTTTCAAAAGATGAAAGGAAAAAGACCTTCAACCTAGGATCTCTTGTCCCCAGAACATAGCATTCAGAAACCAAAATTAAATCAAGATGGTCTGAGGGAACAGGAGACTAAAGGAACTTGTTAACAGTATGTTCAGTCTCTGAGAATGTTTAAGTCAAGTGACCTGAGAAGTATGGAAAGATGAAGGAGAGAAACATGCGGGGAGGAGACTGGGGACACAGGGTAGTCAGGAAAGTCTTTGCTGCTCAAGTTTAAGGACTCAAGTTCAAATCCCAGCACCCATGTAAAATTACAAGCACATGCTTGGAATCCCAGGATCTGGGAATGAAGACAGATGGTGGGCTGGGGTTCCAGTCAGCCCAGATGGAATGGTGAGCTTCAGGCACCAGTCTGAAACTCTATCTCAAGCAGCAAAGGTACAAATACTAAGGGATACTATCTAAGGTTGATATGTGGCCTCTGCTTGCATCCAGCCACAAGTGCACATAAATGAATATACATACATGCAAACATACACAAATGCACATATGAATCACACATGAACACACAAAAATGGAAGGAAGGAAGAAAGAAAAAGAAAGAAAGAAAGAAAGAAAGAAAGAAAGAAAGAAAGAAAGAAAAGAAAGAAAGAAAGAAAAATCTGGAGTTTGCATAGAGGTCAGTGGAGTGGGTGCGTCTCATGATGTTTAAAATCAGTGTTTTCTACTGAAATTGCAAGACATAAATAGTCCTTAATTTATTTAGTACTGTTTTAAATTCTATACCATTTATGAGTTTGGGGGACTCATGTTTGTTAAGCACACATGTAGAGGTCAGAGGAGAATATATAAGGGATCAGCATCCCTTCTACCCTGGGATCGCTGGGGTTCAACTCATGCCACCAGATTTGGTGACAAGTGATTGTTTTTACAAAGCCACCTCTCTGGCCCTGTTTTGGATAATCTACAGAAATCATTTTACTATTAATGTATTACCACATGAAGATGGTAGCATGTTTTCTATGGAGTCACACTAAAAGCTTTGCAAGAGTAGGCAAGATGAAGCTACTTATTTATAATTGAACTCCTGGAAGAAGTTTCCAGAGATGTAAAGAATTTATAGTCAAAAATACCCAGTACAGATCATAATAAAACAACCACATACTATCGAGATAGCTTTCCAGATTGGATGGTTCACATCTTTAACATCAGAATTTGCAAGCCTTGTAACTTGACCCAAATATTCCTTAATTTGTTCCCTTTATCTGAAATGTTCTACTTTCCTACTTATTCTAAAATGAGTAAGTCAAGGTAGCCCTCTAGGTTCAAGCACTATTTTTCATACATTGTTCCATGACTGTACCAACAGGCATTTTTTGAACACATATATCTATTATGGCAACTAATATATTACAAAATATTTCTAATCAACAATTTCTTTCCCTTAGTAGACGTCCCTCAATATAGAAAAAATCCAAACTCATATTTAAAGTTCTTGGGCTTATTACACATTAAATAATTCTTCTTAATATTTAATGTATGTTGAACTTAAGAGTTAGAAAAGTACACATTTTAATTAAATACCATCTGGTGATGTACAGGTTATCTTTACTAGGGTAAAACACAAACATACCATTAAATAATTAACATGGTATTTAGATCCATCGTTTTTTTTTGGAAACAAATTGGTTAATTTTATTTTATTTTTATTTTGAGAGAAAAGGCTATATTCTAGGTCTTCAAATTATCCGCAGCCATAAAACAAGTTTTCTGGGTATTAAGTAAAGTCTTGATTTTAGGTTTTGGTGGTGAATATGTTTGCTTTTTTATTTTATATCTGTGGGAAAGCTATTATGTCCCCTGAAACCCTCAAGAGATTATTTCTTTTAAAATGAAATTCTTTAATTTCAGAGGCATAAATTGGTTATAATTCAGAGTGAAATGTGTCATTGCAGTGTAACAGCATTACCAGTGTTCATAGATGTTAAATTACAAGCTATTCAGGCTCTTCAAAGAAAGCAGGCCTGTACATCAAGCAGCATATAATGAGAAAATTTATCTTTATGTTTGGCTGCACAGTCTATTTCTCTTCCTGGGACTCATTTAATTCATCATTTAAACCTAGTCCTAAATCTTCCTCTGAAAAGTGTTTCTAATGGGGCCAATCAGGGCTGGCAAGTACTAGTCGATGGGCACTCATTTTGGGGAAAGATCATAATTAAAATGCGTCTAGGTCGTCTTCATATTATAATATTGTCAGAACAAATGTAGTGCAAACTCCATTTTTAAAGAAGTAATAATCATTACTAACATTTGTTCTGCTTCCAAATTATCTTACTTCAAAAAAATTAATACTGCTTTCTTTACTCGTGATTATTTAGTGGCAGTTGTTTTGATTTATTGCCTATATTGCATAATACAATGAAATGAGAGTAATGTGACTTAATTCAGAGTACACAGTAGGCCCTTAATCAATTGAGTAATATATTTCTCAGAAAGCATTTGGTTTTATTCTTTGCAATTTCATTGAATAACAATCTTACACTCATATGTTTGTGAAGCATGATATGCACTTCTGTAATGGTGTTTCAAATGTATTTTAATAAATAAAATGTGCCTGAAGATATGAGAGTAAAACAGTACCACTGGTCAGTCTTACAGACAAGGAAATGGTAACTCTCACCTTTAATCCCAGTAGTCACACTAGTTTGATGTAGAAACCAGGTGGTGTATGCCTTTAATCCCAGTGGTACACACCTTTAATTCCAGCCCTAGAGATGATTATAACACAGAAGGAAACAGCTCTCACACACAGTCTCATTCTAGAATTCCTGGAGACAGATTCACCATTTCAGACTGAGGTAGAGGTAAGAGCCAATGGCTGACTGATTGGCTTTTCAGATATTCAGGTTGAACCCCAATCTCAGTCTCTGAGCTTAATTATTAATCATGTTTCATTATGTAATGAAACGTAATGGAGACTGCTCTTTGTTTCCCAGCCACCCAGACCTGAATAATTACACAAAACTCTATCAATTACAGAACTATTTGACCAATACCTTAGCTAGCTCTTACATCTTAAATTATCCCACTTCTATTATTTTATATTTTACAACAAGGCTTCTCCATGACTTTGCCTTCTTTTCTTCTCTATATCTGCGTAGATTTCCCACCTTACTATATTCTACAATATAGGTAGGTCAAAGCAGCTTTCTCATAACCAATGGTAATAAAACATATTCACAGCATACAGAGAGGAATCCCACATCATCTCCCCTTTTCTGTCTAAATGAAAAGAAAGGTTTTAACTTTAGCATAGTAAAGTTACTTATAACAAAACAAGTACCAAGCAAGAATTAGAGTTATAAAATTTAGTCTATTTGTATCTGGAAAAATTCAAGAAAATATTCTATCATCTATCTATATTTATGAGTCTAATGTTTCATATCTATTATCTTTTACGATAATTAAGGAAAATTATAACTATAACTATCTGTCTTCAACTACATCAAACCCCAGAAAGATATAATATTAACTAAGAGGAAGTACATTGTAAGCAACTTCTAAAATTCCAGAATTGACTGAGTTCTACAGTAACATTTAAACGTTTATATTCATTTTACAGTCCTATAGTATCTGGCAAACTTTTCCATGAAGCAGGAAATTTGAAAGACTGTTTCACCTATATTAGCAGTTTCTCAGTCACTTTCTTATACATCTTGGAGAATATTTGGCAGATTCTTTCATGAATCATGAACCCTGAAAAACTGTCTCACATTTTTTGGCAACTTCAGCAATCATTTTTCTGTACATCCTGTATGTCCAGTTTTTGCAGTATACTGTCAAGCAGTCCATAAAACAGCAGTTTCTGCCCAAATGACTAACCTTTTCACATTGAAGGCAAATCCCATAATGAGTTTCTTCAATGCCCATCAATCTCTCTGAAGTAATTGGTGCTGACAGAAGCAGACATGTCTCAATGGCAAGAAAAGTCTATATTCTTAAGACATTTTTAATGCCATATTCTGTATGTCTTTGAAGTGTTGAAGATTATCTGTCTAATTCAAATGTACCTCTGTATATCCAGAAAACCTAACTAATGTAATTAAAAGATTTATTATTACAGATTACTATCTATTAATCTGTAGTTCTTAACTATGCATTACATTTTTAAATGAACTACAGAAACACAATATGTTTAAATAAGAGCAGAAATACACATACACAGTGATTGTATTTTAAAAGTGATTGTAAAAGTTTGCACAGACACCAGCATGGAAGGCGTGTTTTCCTTATTCCAACCCTCTTCAGAATAAGGTGTCATTACTGTTTTTGATTTTAGCCATCTGACAGGTGAAAGATGGTATCTCAGTGTTGTTTTGATTTCCATTTCCCTAATGGCTAAGGATACTGAACAATTCCTTAAGTGTCTTTATATCATTTGAGATTCCTCTATTGATAATTCTCTGTTTAGAGCTGTACCACATTTTAATTGGATTATTTGGTATTTTGATGTCTAGTATTTTTTTTAGTTCTTTGTGTAGTTTGGAGATCAGTCCTCTGTCAGATATGAGGTTCATAAAAAAACTTTTCCCATTCTGTAGGTTGCTATTTTGTCTTGTTCACTGTGTCCTTTGCCTTACAGAAACTTCTCAGTTTCAGGAGGTCCCATTTATTAATTGCCAGTCTCAGTGTCTGTGTTACTGCTGTTGCATTCTGGAAGTAGTCACCTGTGACAATGCATTCAAGGCAACTTCCCACTTTCTCTTGTATGAATTTAGTGTAGCTAAATTTATATTGAGGTCTTTGATCTATTTGAACTTGAGTTTTGTGAATGGGGATAGATGTGGATATATTTATAGTCTTCTACATATTGACATCCAGTTATACCAACTCCATTTTTTGAAGATGCATTTTTCTTCTATTATGTAATTTTAGCTTCTTTGTCAAAAAGCAGGCTTCATAGGTGTGTAGATTAATATCAGGGTATTTGATTCTATTCCATTGGTCCAACTGTCTGTTTTTGTTCCAATACCAAGTTGTTTTCATTACTATAGCTCTATAGTAGAGCTGGAAGTCAGGGATGGAATTACTTCCAAAAGTTTCTATATTATTCAGGATTGTTTGGGCTATCCTGGGTTTTTGTTTCTCCATATGAAGTTGAGTATTGCTCTTTCAAGGTTGGTGAAGAATTTTGATGGGCATTGCATTGAATCTGTAGATTGCATTTGATAAAGCTGCCATTTTTAGTGTGTTGATTCTACCAACCCAAGGGCATAGGGTATCTTTCCATTTTTTGTTATCTTCTTCAATTTCTTTCTTAAAAGTTTTAAAGCTCTTGTCATAATAGATCTTTCACTTTTTTGGTTAGCATTACCTCTGATGTGGGATCCCCTCTCTATGTTGTGAATACCACTGGTTAATAAAGAAACTGTCTTAAGCCTGCATAGGGCAGAATAAAGGTAGGTGGAGAAAACTAAACTGAATGCTGGGAGAAAGAAGGCAGAATCAGGAGAAGCTATGTATTATAATCTCACACAGATATGGTAACTTTACCCGGTATGTCATAGTCTTGTGGCAATGAACAGATTAATGGAGATGGGTTAATTTAAGTTATGAGTTTGCCAGAAATACACTTAAGCTGTTGGCCAAACATTGTTGCATATAATATGGCTTCTTTGTGATGATTTGGGGGCTTAGAAGCTGGGAAATAACAAGCAGCCTCCTACAACAAATTTGCACTCCAACATGTGCTAGCTAAATCCACATAAAACCTGAGAGGGCTTGGAAAGGGATTCTAGACACTGGAAAACAAAGTTTAGCACATTTTTTTTCAAATGGGTTCTGCTTGCTGACAGCATGCTACAGCTCCTTTAAGAGGTCTTCCTGATTCAATGGTAGCAGAAAGGAAAGCTGTGTGGTTTTGAAACAGCATCTTTCTGGCTCACCAGCAGAAACAGCTCTGACTCTTTTGGGATATCCAGCTACTAAGCATTAAAATGGGGTTTGTGAACAGAGTGCTACAACTTGCTTAATGCCAACATAGACCCACTGTGTGCTCTAAAATGGGGCAATGTGCATGGTACTCAGAGGCAAAGAACATGTCTCTGCTATGTTGGACTGTGTGTAGCAAGCAGTCAGGATTGCAGAGATGGTCTTAGTCACACCCACTTAGCATTAAAAAATAGTGTTCCTCGTCAAAAAAAATAATTACATATATGCAATAAAGACAAATTTCAATGGAAAATACCTCTAAATGGGTCACAGTGTTGGATAAATATATGTAGACTTGGGAGAGAGAAGAAAAAAATATAGTTATAAAAACAAGTATATCATTTAAAACATAAAGTCTTTAACTAGACAAAGTACAGATAGGCAGATAGATTAAAAGGGCTAAAGTAAAATAAGTCACATAAAGATGGAAAATGCACAGAGAATCTGGATTATTGTGTTTTCTTTACATTTTTGACTGTTGAGCTAATTACAGACACATTTCATTGTATAGGCTGCTAAGTACTTTCAGTGGAATGTTTTTCCTTAAGTTGAAAAAGTTTTCTTCTATGACTTTTTTCAACCTAATTTTTGTACCTTTGGGCTGAACTTCATTTCCTTCTTCTATCCCTATAGAAGAACCTATCTTTGGTTTACTCTTTTCATGGTGTTCCAGATTTCATGGATATTTTGTGTTAAAAATTTGTTGGTTTTAACATTTTCTTTGACTGATGAATCTATTTCATCTGTTGTATCTTCAAAGCTTGAGATTCTCTTCTCCATCTCTTGTTTTCTATTGTTTATGCTGGCATCTCTAGTTCCTGATAGTTTACTCAGATTTTCCAATTCCAGAATTCCCTTGGTTAGTGCTTTCTTTATTGCCTTTTTTGTTGTTGTTTTCAAGTATTGAAATGTTTGAAATATCAGCTTCACCTGTTTGATTTTTTTTTGCCTTTCTATGCTTTCTTTAAAAGATTTGTTGATTTTTTCCAATTTTTTGTTTGTCTTTTCCTCCACTTCTTTAAGAAAATTTCTTATTTCCTCTCCAAGGGCCTCTATCATCTTCATAAATTTATTTTAAGGTCATTTTCTTCTGCTTCATCTGTGTTGGGATGTTCGGGTCTTTCTGATGTAGAACCTCTTGTTTCTGGTGGTGCCATATTGCTCTTTATGTTGTTGAGTGTATTCTTACACTCTCATCTACCAATCTTTTTCTCCAATGTGTTCAGGTGGGGTATGTACTTTAGGGCCTTCTCTTCTTTTAATTGGTGCAGGTGGGGTCCAAGGCTTAGGTGGTTAGATTACTTTTCCTCCACGCACAGGTGAGGCTGTCCCTCTGCTGGTCACTTATGCAGCTCTGGGGCTCCTCCAGGTGCAGGCAGGGCCAAGACTCCAGTGTTCTCTCCTCCAGACACAGGCTGAGTCAAGGCTCCTTTGGTCACAGATGTGGTAGGAGATAATTAGGGGTGTCAGGAGGCTAGTTGCATGTCTCTGGGCCTTCGGTGGGTGGAAATGGGGTACAGAATGTACCCCCAGGAGATCTCTCTAGGTGCAGTGAGGGCCAAGGCTCCTGTGGTCCCAAACGTGGTAGGGAATGGTTGGGATAAACTTCTACAAATTCTATAAGGCAGTTTATTTTTTCAGCTAAGCTTTGAAGACCAAATAAGGTATGAGTATTCAAATCATATACATTGACTTCTATGTAAAAGCGAAGAAAAATGCACCTTAACTGGATGGTTACAAAAGACTGAATTTCAGTAATTTTTAATAATGATTCAGGGAGGTAAAAACAGTTTGAGACTATGCTGTTACTATATTAACAAGTCACCTCCAAAGTTAACTTGCATAAATGTATTGGAAGAAAAAGATATTATATGTCATAAAGTACAGTTGAAAAGTTTCAAGTGTAGGACAGATTTATGTTACCAAATATTTCAGTCATAGTTTACCTCCACTAATATAAGCTCAACCTCCTCCATCAGTGGGATGCTATTATTCAATGTTTCTATAAAGTTGGCATAAGATAGAAGAAGTCTATCCCATTCACTCTTCTCAGGGTTCTATTTCACTTCCTAAGGTCCAATACCTTTCCAAGAATGAAAACAATTTTATTAATGGCCTCTATTTTGTTCATCTGTAGACCACTGAGATGGCCCTTATAGTACCTTACCCCAATTTTGCTTTTAATTGGAAAGATGTGTCACAATTCCTTTTTGTAGAAGTAGATTCTCTAAGTCTAATTATTAGTTAGAAAACAAGTAAGAATCGAAAATTCAGTGTTGGGTTTCTGTCACATAAAGAGAAATTGAGGAGATATGATTCAATAATAAAGCACTTTTTCACTGAGCCTAAAGTTCTGGGTTTAATGCCCAGTAATGCAAGCATTTTTTAAAAAGGAGGAATTAAATTAGGAAAATAAGTTTAAAAAACCCAACAACAGAAACAGAAAAACATACTCTTAAATAATTAAGTAGAAAATCCCAAGTAATTTTAAACTCCAACTGAGTTATAAAATACAAGGTAAAACTAAGGATCATTATTGCATGATTATTCATGTTTTAGAGCCCTTTCTGTTAGCATTTTAGTTTCTGATGTGGAAAATTTTTAATTTCTTTTCCTTGTTACTAATATAATCTTTGAAATGATGTAAACCATCCAATTTCCTGATACATAATAGAAAATATACTGCAGCAGTTGTTTGTGATTTGAGGGTACATTGTCCACATGTTTTTAAGCAGACTCGTTTACTAAAATTGTTTATGTTGAAGTATTTATTCACAAATTGAGGAGATCATCTGATTATGGCAGTACAAGCTTTGATATAATTTCTGTTTGGTTGGATAATTTTAATATAATTTAAGATTTGCACATCCTGAGAAGAAGATCTAGTAAATTCCTTTGATGGAATCAGATGTTTTCTCAGGAATGGCAAGGTTCCCAGAACTGTAATATGTAATATTTGAGATTCATGACCTGGATCTAAAGTAATTGGTGTTTTAGTTCCTACCAGTCTTCTGATGTCTTCTGCATCCTAGATCTGACTCATTTTATGTACCTTGATCTTATAAAGTCTCCCTTTGACCCACTTTTCCTGCCAAACTGTAATGGAAAATTTAACTCCTGCTCTTTATTTCTCCATTGAGTTTCGTCCTCTGCTCTTGCTACGTTGGATGAGTCGATGTGGATGGGAACACAGAGAACCACCATGGAATACACCTTTACTTTAGATTACTATGACCAGTCTGACTTAATGCCTGTCTGCATTGAGTCCAATAGTCCTTTTGTTCTTTCCCCAGATTTCATCAGAATCCTTACCCTTTCCCACTGGCTCCATGTAGTCAGTAGTCTAGATTAACCCCACACATTTTCACCATATACCCGTTTTTACAAACACATCCACTTCCCATGAGGCTTCTTCCATAGACCCCATTAAACACGCTCATCCTGATGAGTCTTGTATTTGAATTCTAAAGCAAGTGTTAGGAAGGTATCTGCGATAGGTGGTAGAATTTTTATGGTACATGGGAAAACCAGGAAGGGAAAAGTGACCTTTAATAAATGCTGGGAAAAACTTTAGACATTATGCTGGAGTCTGCAAATGATTGCTATTCTTGGCTTTGATCAGATATGATTTCTTTTGCGGTTGCTAAGGATTACCAAACATTCATAACTGGTAGAAGTGCTAAGCTACGTAACTTCTATTCTCAGTCCAAAAGGAGACATTGATAGCGTTTACACGTCATAGAAAATAGGGTTGAAAATATGTGAGATGTTGGATAAGGCAGACTGCGATGAAACAAGGCTTCTTCACACTTTTACCTGCGACTGTGTGCTCAGAACTTAAAAGAATAAGGCATGTAAAGAAGAGGGATCGAAAAAAAAAAAAAGAAGAGGGATCGAGCTGAAAACACAAGAAGACTAAGGAGAGGAAGAGAGGATAACAAAGACAATGAATATACTCACAATACATAGTTACTGCTTATGGAATTTTTAAAATTAAATATAAAATGTATAAAAACTGTAAAAAGTGTCTGGGGGACAGATTTAATAAAATGCCATATTGTTCATACTGTAATTTTAAAATTTGTTATTTCAAATCGTTATTTTAATATAGTAGTGATAAGAAACCAGTCTGCTATTGATCCATTGTGCTAAAAGCTTTTGTTTATGACTGATTTCTTATAGCTCTCTATTTAGCTTGTCATTATTTTAAATAGGAAAACACTATTCACAGGTTTTTTTTTTTTCTTTTTCTTTTTTTGGTTTTTCAAGACAGGGTTTCTCTACAGCTTTGGAGCCAGTCCTGGAACTAGCTCTTGTAGACCAGGCTGGTCTCAAACTCAGAGATCCGCCTGCCTCTGCCTCCCGAGTGCTGGGATTAAAGGCGTGTGCCACCACCGCCCGGCTTCACAGGTTTTTTTCAGTGGATTTCCTTGAAAAAGAGTCATATCATGATATCCAAGCTGGCAGCTCATGCTAAAGCAGTTATCCTGCCTCAGAGTTCCAAGTTTCTAGAATGTTTGAAGATTCATATATATATATATATATATATATATATATATGTGTGTGTGTGTGTGTGTGTGTGTGTGTGTGTGTGTGTATTAGTTTCATTAAAACACTACTGAAAATTCAAACCATCTGTAACATCTACTGAACACATATTTTTAAAAATTAAAGTAACAATTGTGAAAATAGGAAGACCTTGACCCAGAGCATTACACTGGGTTCTTAGTACTTTGATGTCATGATGGAGACTCAGGGAACTCTATGTGAAACTAGGCAGCAATGCAGGAGCAAAAACCAATCACCTTTCCTCAGTACAATCTGAGGTTGAGTTGAAAATGCAAGATATGATTTGTGAAAGCATGTCTTTGTTTGGCTTAGTTTAGTCTTTCTCTGTAAAAGGAAAATTCCCATTTGATTACTGACTTACCTCACTATGCAAAATTTGCTCCTCCAGATATGAGGAAGAACACAGGAAATAAGAGAAACAGACTTTTTTTTGCACATAAAACATCAGATAGTTTTTTCCAAGCCAGTACTGAACTTAAAATTGAGACTTAAGCCTGTGAATGAACCATAACTATAATAGTAATCCATTTTCTAGTCCCTTTCTGGGCCCCAGTATCAATTTAGGTTGGAAAACACATCCCACAGTTACACATATTCACTTCCCCTGGGCAAATGGTGATGGGTGAGCGTTCGTGGAATACATAAAGAAAATGATTAGGAATGCCTATATACATAATGTTTGAACACTTGAAACAAAAATATAACAACTTCCATCCAAAATGAGTTTAAGAAAGCATAAATCCAGGTATATACATTGTCTAACTTTGCAAGCTTTCCAATTGAAAAAAAAAAGTCTTTGTAAAACAGTAGTGATTTAAAGAAAATTTTATGTATTTCAGTTGTGTAGCTGCGCATAATATGTGATAAATAAGTGTTCATTTTCTTCAATTTGTTGACAATAATCTGGGGAAAATTATAATTTATGTTAGCAATATACATGCAGAAATTTGTTTGTATTGTTTATAGAACATATGTAAACAGGCGACCGTTATATATAACGTTTCCAAATTTAATTTATTAGATTGTTGGAATTGAAACTTCTGTGAGGTAGGGTAAAAAAATTAATCAACAACAGAAAATTTATACAACTAAACTAAACATCTAAGTTAGTTTTCAGTATTTACAAGTCACCTTCATTATTATCTAGACTAAAAGCATCACCTTAGTGCCAAGTGTATTTTATTACCATTATTCTGAAGACCGACTACAAACCCTAAGACCTGTCTCAATTATATTTTATTATTGAATGTATTAATACATATTTACTGGGTATATTAATTTACATCATTTCTTTCAAGGAATTGTATACAATCCTAATATACTGGACATATTTTCAAAGGATAAGAAATATTTCAATGAATTTGGAAATAAAAAGCATGAAGAAATTATCTGATTATTACATGCAAGTTAGGTATTAGACATTTTCTAGCACTTCAGACTAGACAGAAGTCATTCATAACCTTTGAACAAATAATGATTTAGTATCTACTATCTACAAAAGGATATGATAGGCTCCAGATATACAAGGTAGACAAAATAGTCTTCTTTCCAAAACAGAGCTCAAGAAATATAAATTATCTTACCAATGCCCTGTTTTGGGTGTAGATGCTTAAGGAAGCTGGTACTTGGCACGGATATAGACTCAGTGACAACCAAGCAGGGAACTCTTTTCTTACAGTACTATTTAAAGTCAAATTCCTGAAAATGAACTCCAGGAAGGTGAGAGAGACCCTGCCTCAAAAACCAAGGGAGCAAGTAATGAAGAAAAACATGTAATATAAACCACATGTTCCCTTCCTCAAAGCACTGAATGCCCTACCTAAAGAGGAATAACGGGACCACTACCATGTTATTTTAAATACCATGGCTAGAGTCAGGGAGACAAGAACATGGCTCTTTCCATTTAAAACTGGCTAATACCAGTAATGAACTTCCTTAACTCAGTTTCTAGCTCTTATACAAAATACATTCAAGAAAAAA
>JAQHUG010000018.1:2446525-2462781 GCA_028555095.1 Dicrostonyx torquatus | reverse complement strand
TCTTCCTTTCCAATTTAAATCCCTTTGATCTCCTTATGTTGTCTTGTAGCAATTGCTAGCCTTCTGAAAATAAAATGAAACAATTGAAAGTTCCTTGTATTTCAGAACAGATAAATGTCTTCTTTTAAGACAAATATTTCCAGATAAGTTATCCCAGAAACATCTTAAGTTCTGGCATTTTTTATTTACTTATATCACAGAAAATTGGGTTAGATATTTCAAGATCCACTTTTAGAAGACTTTTTTCAAAAAAAAATGTGTTTCTCTTTCTTGTATGCACCATGTGTGCTTCTGGTGTCCACAATTGCCAAAAGAAAGATTTTTATCTTCTCAAACTGAAGTTACTGGTGGTTGTGGGAGTACCATGTGGGTGCTGGAAATTGAACCCTGGTCCTCTACAATAGCAGCATATATTTCTAAACACTAAACTCTTTCTCTAGCCCCTAAACCTACTCATTAATAAGAATTTTATATGTCTACATTTACTTAGAATAGCATAACACCAGTCTTAGAGAATGTTCTCACCATGAAGAAGAGAAAGAGATATGGGGAGATTAAAATTCCTATTCTTTCTTAAATTTAATTTTCTTATTGGATCACCTAGATACATTAGCAAATATATATTCCCATCTGATGTATCTAGATGAGAAGTGCATTCTAGGATATTTCAATTGCAGAGAATAGAATTCCCACTAAGGCAAGAGAATAGATTTTTTTGACCTTTTTTCCCCTGCAATTTTGTATTTGGATAGTTTTAATTTTGAAAATGACATTATTATTTTATCTTTTTTTCAGAATGCTGGATGCAGTGTTGCATGCCTTTCATGCCAGTACTCAGGAGAGAGAGGTAGGTAGATATTTAAGACCAGCCTGATCTACAGAATGAGTTCAGGAGAGCCATGGTTATTTCACAGGGAAACCCTGTCTCTAAAAACACTCGTGTGTGTGCGCGTGTGTGTGTGTGTGCGCGTGCGCACGTGCGCACGCATTGTATCCTGTCTTCAGAAAGATATAATGTAGTGGCACTTTGCTGTCACCAGAGTGATAAGAAAGATATCTGTGTTGGTATATGGCTGTCTTCAACCACCAAGGAAAAGAGGATGCGAACAATGGTTACACAGATGTCCCTTCACATTAATGTCAAATCAACAAAACAGGTATAATTTTGAATGATGTAAATTGGAAAGTACTGGGTAATAACTTACTTATATATTATCTCACTGAAAAACTCAAAATAATGAGAAAGAAAAATTATATGAAGGGAATACCTAAAAAATATATGAAGGGAATAGCTAAGATTTCAAATATCTGCCTATGTATAAAGCATATGGTAATTCAACGATACAACAGAGATGAAGGTTCTCCTGAGGACCTATGATGCTTTCCATCCTTTCAGACTACTATAATGTAGAACACACTTGACTGTGCTGTTTTAAAATGTGTTTTCTTTACTTAACTTTTTCTCCCATTTTTCACTTTCCTTTTAATTGTATGTCCATTACTTTAGCAAACCTGCTTTGGAAAGAGTTGCTTTTTTTTTGCTGTGATTGGATCCTAGAATACGTAGAAAGAGAAAACAATCAAAAAGCCCTAGATAGATGTTGCCTAGAAATCAATCACAGATCACAAAGTAACTTTCACCTAGTGACTTGTCCACCTAGTCAATAAATTCATTGGCGGCTGCATGCCCATTTCTGGGTCCCGGTCTAATCAGCCGTAGATGCTATTTGTCTAGAATGTGAGATCTGCTTCATGTTTATTTGATCAGGATAGGCGATTTTCTGCATGAACTCCCTAGATGCGTTTTCGTCAGCGTTGTCATCTAACAATGTAATATTTTCAAGTTCAGTAAAGCACAGTGAATGCATTTTATTAAAACACATTTGCTTTCAGCATTGCAATACTCTTGCAAAGATGAAACTTTTTCATGCATATTATTGAACATAGACAGATGAAATCTTTGATTTTAAAAATTGTTGAGGATACTTCTTTCGCTGGGGCTGAATGAAGAGAATTTTCTCTGCAACTTGAAGGTCCAAAAATGAGATATGAGCCTCATGGTGAATATGTTGTAAATTCACGGAAGATGATAGTTAAAGCTCTAGAAAACTATGAAAACGTGTGATGAGGTATTCTCAAAGTTAAACGTGTTAACTGTCAGGGGGATCATGATTTTCCTTATCTCAATATCAAGATCCAAAACAACATTTAAATGCAAAAGATTTCTTTCCTGGTTTTCTATTGTGCTACATTGTCCTGTTTCTTATTTCATAAGCTCCTCGTGTGCTTCCCTAGGCACCATAGCCTTGTATTATGTGAAGCTGCTTGGGGAAGGCTCTCAGCTTTGTTGTTATATTTTTATTGCTGTTGTTAAAAACTCATGTTCATTATTCAAGGCCTTTTAGCTTCCTCACAGATTTTAATACATTCTGTCATGGTTTTCTATTTCTATGAAGAATTTATTGGCTTTGCTGAATCAATTTTGAGATTTTTCTTGAGTCAATAGACTCCCTTCAGTAATATGGACAATGTAACAAGACTCACCCCTGTCTGTGAATATGATGCCTTTTCCCTTTTCTGTGTCTTCAATTTCTTTCATCAACTTTTAAATGAAAATTACATTTTCAATGCAGAGATTTCTTCTTGGCTTCTTTTGTTAAATACTTGCTTCATTTAATGGCCCCACTGAGATTTCCTGTACTATTTGCTTATGAGCTGATAACACCATTAATCACCTGAAATAATGCCAGGGTTCCAATGCTGAGTAAAATTTAGAAGTAAGCACAGGAGGTAACTCAGGTGGGTGTGGTTGAGACAGTAAGATGTGTGTACAGAGTTGGAGACGATGGCCAAAGATACTGTTGCCTCTTCAGCAGCTTTCCCTGTGGCAGCACCTAGCGTGACAAATATCCACTAAAGACAGGAAATTGACCAATTCTGCCTGAGAGTTCAGTAAAGCTATACAAACCAATGCATTGAAAGTTTTCCAGCTTCTTTACTCGGTTTAACACCCTAGCATCCCAAGTGTTGTGTTATCAGCAGTATGTGACACTTTATTGTTATGTTGTATTCCATGGTATGGTTATACCACTGTTTGCTTTTGTCTTTCCTAAATAAAGGATATTGTTTTCAGTTCCATGCTTTTCATGCTATTATCTGGGTTGGTATTAAAGGCATTTTGATGTTTTTGTGTGAATGTTTTTTCTTTAGAATAAACTCCCAAGAACGTAATTGCACTCTCTATACATATTTTAAACCAGCTTGTTTTGAAATAAATTAGCTTAACAAGATGGGGGAGATACTGTGTGAGTCCTGGGATCCGAGCTCACAAACCTCTACCTATGTATCCCTAGGTAACTGCTTCCCCTTTCAACTCCTTCATGCTGTTTCTTTACTCTTACGCTGCTCTTCTCTTCTTCTATTTCCAACACAGGAAATTAGATTCTGGACACTTTTATCTTAGTCAAATGGATGTATTAATTGCTCTCACTTCCCATCTTAATTTTGCTTGAAATACATTGTATTTCCATTTTCATTTATTTCTAGAAATTTTACCTGATTCTCAGAAACTTCTTCTTTAATAAGTGTCATTTATTTTTAGATCAAATTCCAAACTCTTTCTGAATGCTCACTTTAACATGTCTTATAATCAACTACGTACTGAGGGGCATGGGTGTCTTGCTAAACATCAGATGAGTAATTTGTTGTACTTGTGTGTGTATATTACTGTATACAAATATCAAGCATACCATATGTTGTTCTATTCTCCATAACTTTTTATGAATTTTATCTTTAGTGTTTCTACAAATATCTTTGAGTATGATGTCAGTCACTCCAACTATAACACAAATTGCTAATTTCTACTCTCAGAATCAGCAGTATTTGTTTCATACATTCCTTTCAATATTTTTCATTCTCTTTTGTCCGAGTTTTGCCTGCATGTATGTCTGTGCAACACATACATACAGTCCTCAGTTGAGGCTAGAAGAGGATGTCAGGTACACTGGAATTGGAGCTGCAGACAGTTGTAGCTGTCCTGTGGGTACGGTAAATTGAACCTAGGTTCCCTGAAAGAGCAGCCAGTGCTCTCAACAACTGGTTATCTTTCCAGCCACATATTTCATATATTCTTAGACCCCCTTATATCATGTTCAATCATATTCTTTCAGGATTGCATATCTTGATAAACCATTCACTTACCTTATAAAATGTTAGCTTAATAGCTATTTTTTATAGTCATTCAAATAATTTATCTTTACATACTTTCTTTTTGTCTATGTTTTTAGTCCTTATACATTAATTGGGGCTTTGGCTTCCATTTTTTTCTTTACTCAAGTTCTAATTTCTGTGCTTTTGTTCTCTTACTATCCTTGAATTACTACAATATTCTTTATAATAACATTGCAACTTACTTATAGTTATCTTTAACATACTAATTTGAATATTTTTATATTAGTTGCCTTCCCTTTATCATATAAACAAAAGTCATTGCAATCTACCTGTATTAATATCTAATCACTATGTAGACATACAAAAATCTAATTTCCATGTAGAACCAATTACACTTATCAAAAACTTTATTTCCATGTGTGCACCATATTATTATTGCTGTAGATTTTTAATTAAAATAAAATATTACACATTTGGTGATACAAGTCTTTAATTTAAGGTATGATGGAGACTGAAGAAGGAAGATGCCAAGTTTAAGAAATATCTTGGATATGAAACATGTTCAAAACCAGCCACAACAATTTAGCCTCAATCTCAAAATAAAAACTAAAGTATGAATTGGATCTATCTCAGTGGTAGAGGACTTGCCTTCATTATTTAAAAGTGCCAAGGTTCAATGCCTGATAGTAAAAAAACAAAACAAAACAAAATATGAAATAAAAACAAGAATCAGCTATGTTTCTGCACTCTCAGAATTCTTCATTTATCGAATGCTTAAGGCATTCTGTGGCCCTTCCTTTGGGGAGGCTTTGTCTTCCCTCTGGTGGAAAGTTGTTTAGTTATTGTTTTTTGTTTTGTGTTCTCTTTGGAGCATGTCTGTGGCTTATCCTTGATGGCTATTCTGTGGGTGATAGATTCTCTAGGATTTGTTTTTCAAGAATGGCTTTGTTTATGCTAATTCATGAAGTCTGACTTTGTCAGGTCTAAAACAATCCATTGACTTTAATGTACTTTATGTGGTTCAAAGATCCTTAACAACCCATGTTCTTTTGCTTCCATGATTGCAGATAAAATACTTCATTCAATTAAAATGTGTATTTACATGAACATAATGGGTTCTGTGACTTAGTACCTGTAAGATTATTTTGTCTCTTTTATTTTTGAGTTTTAGTAATATTTCTTTTTTTCTTTTATCCATTCTTCTCTTATGTAATACTTCCCAACTGCAGCTTCTCTGCCTTCCTCTCCTCTCAGAGTCCCTTCCCCACCCCCTCCTCTATTAGTTACAAAAAATTAGCATTTAATTTTACCAACTGGTAAATTTCTTTTGAATTATCTTGTTCATTCACTCAAAATTTTTGAATATTACCGCATTTGTCAACTTCATAAGACTTCTTCAAATACATTTTTGTTCTCATAACACATTATTTCTCTCTACGATTCACATGACTGGAATGCTAGATCTTTTGTTATTATACCTCAAATCTCTAGGGCTCTGCCTAGCATTGTTATCTCATACTCTATCTTTCATTATTAATAGATATATTTGTTCTGTCCTCACTGACACTGATTCATTCTGTCACCTTTTATCTTCAGTCTTCTATTTAAACAGTTCAATAGGAGATTTAAAAATAATTATTAGATATTTCAATTACATTATCTCTAGTTATTTCTATATTATTTTGCTTTATTTATTTTATTGTACTTAGTTTTGAATTATAGAAGGACATTCCCACACAGATTTACACAGAAAACAAATTTCAGTTCCTTTTAGTCAGGTCTCTTTCCATGCTATATTCCTCTGATTTTGTACTGGGCTGGGCTATTTGTATGGACAATAGAATGCTAGCAAAAATAGCTCAGGCAAGAGTTTAAAAATAACTATTTATTTTCCCTTACATTTCTACTAGTGTCATGAGACACCTGGGGAATAAAAGCTGTGTCAATCAAACCATGTCTTCCATGACTTCCTACAGTAGTCAGGTGACATCCACTTCCCAGACATTAAAAACACCTCCACTCAGGGTGATTGGTCTCCTAGATAGCTAGAGCTGACAGCTGATGCAGATGCCAGAGCAGTCAAGATGTGGCTACTGAAGCCTTGTACAGGGCTACTGACCATTACGAGTCAGTGAGTTAATTAACAGTGAGTGAATGAGTAATTGTGTGAAGACAGTACTGAATGGTATTTTTTTATATCCTCAACACAATTAATAAATTATATTCTTAGTTTGGAAAAATGAAATCAAATTTGGGGAATATTTTAAATATTAATTAAAACAATTTAAATTCACTATGTAAATAAATAAAAGTGTAAAAAATCAGGTGGACAAAAGAATATGCTGCTGTTTCATTATGAACCCAGTTTCCACAGCAGAGTGAAATCACATGCTGAATATCAAGCTGAATGTAATACCATTTTGCCATCTAATAGACTTATCTAACACTTATTGTTATAAAACAGCAAACCAAATAAATTCCTAAAGATTATACAGTTGAATAATTTAGTGGGTCCTGTCACACACTTCCTCTACTGCTGAGAGCCTTCTGCAGATCAGAAAGGCAGTTTATGTGGTTTCTTACCACATTAAATAAACTCAGTATATACACAGAAATATGTTTGCCCAAATAAGTAAAAAATAAAACCAATGAAACTATATTCAAACAGAAATTTGCCCGTATATTCTGGGGATATAGCTCAGTGGGAAGACTCGTACCAAGGATATCTAACTTGTACCTACAGGAAGACTTCAAACTTGACCCTACCTAGATATAAATAGCAGCCTTATAACTTCCAAACCATAGAAGAACTTGAAATGAATCTACGTAATATTAGGTAAGTAGATGAGTAAATTAACTTTGCAAATGTTCAATACTAATCCAGACATCAGGAGGTTACAGAACATGATTAAAAAAAAAAAGCTCAGACTAAATGGAGAATATTTCAATGTCTATTTTTAAGTGAAAGAAGTCGTTCTGAAAACACAGCATATTTTGTTCTTTCAGTTATGCCCTCTTTTAAAAGGCAAAACTGTGGAGATAGTGCCAACAGCAATGGTGGCTAGCAGCTAGTAAAGAAAAGGAGACGGAGAAGGGGTGAAAGTGAATTGTGAACTATGAGGCTGATCTTTGGTACACTAATGGTGGAAACCTGTCTTTAGACATTAGCTATACCCATAGACATATAACATCAACAGTGAACATGATGTATGCTGTGGAAGCTCCTTCAGCTCCTTCAGGCAATAGCCTTTAAGATACCAGCCCAATTGGGTGCAGTCCCTTATCCTATACAGCTTATCTAATAGTTCATTAAAAAAAAAAAAACCTTAGATGGTGACAAAGACTTAAATAGTTAGAGGGAATTAACAGCTTAAACAGAAAACATTGATTGTCATTGAAGAGAAATTACAGGAGGCACATGTAGATAGCATAAATCCAAATCTTAATTGTATTGTAGTCATATTGCCTTCTAGAATTTCCCGTACAGGAATTTTAATGCAGAGGGAAGATATTATCTTAGAATGGATCCTTTTACCACATAAACCAAGTAAAAAAATGAAATCTTATATGGAAAAAATCTATGAATTAATTATAAAAGGAAAATTGAGAATTTGTCAGCTAGCAGGTAGGGACTCAGCAGAGATTGTATTGTCTTTTTACTGCCGATGAAATTTAAAAAGTTATGGGAATACATGAACCATGGCAAAGAGTTTGTGCTAACTTTTTGAGAGAAATTAATAGCAATTATCCTAGAAGTGATATAATTAACCTTATAAAGAGACCTTCTTGGATTCTTCCCTAAATTGTATGTAATACACCAATAACTAGAGCCCATACATTTTATACTGATGTAAATAAATCAGGAAAGGCATGTTATAAATCAGAAGAATTAAGTAAGGTGGAACAAAGCCCAACGATAAAATTCTGTCCAAAAGGCAGAGTTATGTGCTATTCTCAAGGTACTAAGGGATTTTAAAGAACCCCTTAATATAGTTACTGACTCACAATATGCAGAAAGAGTTGTCTTGCATATTGAAACCACTGAATTTATACAATATAATACAGAATTGACTTCATTATTATTTCAGGTTCAAGATATAATAAGGAATGGGCTTTGTCCCATATACACAACACACATCTGATCCCATATGGGTCTGCCAGGTCCTCTAGCTCAAGATAATGCAGAAATTGACCAATTATTGAGTGGAAGTATGCTGGCGGCCTAAGAGTTTCATGAGAAATATCATGTCAATAGCAAAGTTTTAAAGGAAGACTTTTCTATTACATGGCAACAAGCTAAGGAGATTATAAAGAGATGTCCTACTTGTTCGTTCTATAACCAAACACCAATACTGTAGGGAATAACCCAAAGGATACAGATGAATGAGATCTGGCAGATGGATGCGTTCTACTTTACAGTATTTGGAAAATTAAAATATGTACACCACACCATTGACACCTATTCAGATTTTCAATGGACAACTCCCTTGAGCTCAGAAAAAGCTGATTCAATAATCATGCACTTATTAGAAGTTATGGCCCCCATGGGTATACCCACACAAATAAAAACAGACAATGGTCAAGCATATCTGTCTAAGAAAATAAAACAGTTTTTTGCTTATTATAATATAATCATATTACAGGTATACCAAACAAACTTACTGGTCAGGCAGTTATAGAAAGATCAAGTTGAACTATAAAGGATATGTTAAACAAACAGAAAGAGATGAAAAATACTCCCAGAAATAGATAACATAATGCTTTATTAACCTTGAATTTTCTTAACACTAATGAGAAAGGAACAACAGCTGCAGAGAGACATTGGATAATAGAAAAACTTCTCAATTAAATCAGCCAGTTTATTTCAAAGATGTTTTGACCTCACAGTGGAAACCAGGAGATGTGCTAGGGTTTCAGTCTTGTTTACACTGAGGAAGAAAAGCTATGGAAACCATCAAAAATTGATAAAGATTTAGTTTGAAAAAAGGGAAACCTATTTTGAAAGAGAAATGACAGCTTACCCGCAGAGGTGACAATCGTATAGGTAGTAGGAAAACTTTATAAGGTTTGGAGCAGGGTTCTGTTCTTGTCTTTGCAAGAATATACTCATCTTCAAAGAGTCAAGAGAACTTGGACATGTAGATGCCTAAAGATGAAATGGTAACTATCCAGAAAGGATCACCAAGCAAAGAGAAATCTGACTTATGATGTTGTATTATTTGCATGGGAAAATTTGATTATCTGGACATGCATACATCTCTTCTTAAATGTCAGAGGTTGCTTTAGAGGTGGATAATGGATATTCTTCTCTAAATCCAAGCATGTTGTTAAAAGAAAAATTTAGAATATCTGTCTCATGACAGGAGCCATCTGGTTTGTGATAGAAAGAAATTAGATTTTAAGGAAATACTTTACATTTTTCCATGACCATTTTGTCTATATCATATCTTTCATTGAATATATATATATATATATATATGGATAATGTTTAAGTTTTCAACAATGAACAGTGGATTTTCCTGAAGTAATCTTTGAAGCTTCCAGGAAGAAGATGGGACCCCACAACAATGACTCCACCTGGTTGATATGACATCATGATGTTGATAGTGCTACTATGACACTGTTTTTTGGGTACCAGTTACAGACATGGTGCACCTTCTTACAATGTTCTGGCCAGAACTCCAAATAAGAATGTAAAAAACACAAAGCAATCAAACAATAAAATCCTATCGACTATTAAGAGACCATTTGCAATTATATAAAACAGCAAACTTGAAACTTAACCATCATTTTAATTTCACAGGATCCTCTAGTAAGATTGTTGGCCCCATGACAGTTGGAAGAAATTCTAGAAGATGATGTCCTCTCTCGCAACAAAGTTTGTACTGAAAGATAGGGACAGGAACTGAGTCTAGCAGCTGGAAATGGGAGGCAGAAGCAAGAGAATGAGCACAGGCTTTATAGCTGCTTTCATAGTACAAGAGACCATGACAAAGTGGGCTAGTATCTTAAAGGCTATTGGCTGAAGGAGGTGAAAAGAGCTCCTACAGCAGATGTATACTGGAGACTTCTGATGAAAATAACATGTCAATGTAGGTATATCAGTTGTATGGAATGGATGCCGGCATCTGGGCAGTTATGGAGATAGGAGAAGGTAAGAACTCTGAACTTTATGATCAGTTCTGCTGATTTGAAAAGTAAAACAATACATTCACTTGCATCCACACTGTTTGCCAACACTTAACTTCAGATCTACATAAAAGAACTGTAACAATAATTAAATATTAAATTGATGCATTAAAAAAATCTGTTGCTGATGCAACTTCATCAGCAATGGTGACAACTTTGGAAAAATAGCTTTTATGGACCATTTATTTAAAGAACTTGACAAATCACTCTTAACTCTTGGGAAGCAGTAGCAATGATATCTGATTCATGTACTATATATGTAAAGAATAGGACCTGTAAAACATTAAGAACACAGTAACAGAGGTTAGTTACATATTAACAAGAGCTCCATATTTTGGGGAAATTAGGAGTCTCTGATCAAATGGTACAAAGTTGGAGTTTCATAGAGTGAGAAAAATGTAGACCTCTGATGTACAACAAGAAAATTAATGAAATATACTGCAAGGTATTAAAAATTTTAATAAGATTTCAGGTTCTTCAATGTCATGAAAATTGGGCTGTTTATTATCTGGCCTGTTATAATCATTTCATTACATTCATACTTACCTATAAACATACACATGTACATATGTACATGCATACATGTGCATGCATATATATTCTTACACATATGTTCCCATATGTAAAAATATAAACAACAAATTTACACATTTTATTATTTTTACAAGCAATATAAATGTGTAGCAGTAAGAATGCCTTGATCTTTAGAATAGCAATGGAGAGGTAGCTGCTGTGGGGTTTGCCTCTCCTGTTCACTGTCAATCTGAAATACACCATAAAGTTATTAAGCTGGAAAAGAGCAAACCATATAAAAGAAAGCTGAGAAATTCCTATCCTAAAGGTGGTAAAATGATTGCAGACCCAGGAGAGAGTATAATTGGCTGCTTTGCTGGAATATTGACTTTAGTTTCCAAGATAACAATTTGATTAAGAATTACTAAGGAGTCATTTTCAATTCTTGGGAGTAGTCGTAAGCATCCAGCATTTCTCTTTGGATCCGTTCAGACTAATGGAGGTAGAAGAGGGGAGGTATTCTCTCAGTGTTCATGCAGATAAAATAAAGATAGTATCAGTGCTGAGGAGACCTTATTGCTTCATTAAAGTCATAATTCATATTTAAAAGGTAAAAAATCTGAAAATAGTTCAATGATTTGATTGGCTGAATTTTGGTAACATTTGGACTTAATACAATTTTCTGGGGATCATGTTTCTAAAATCTTTTGAAAAAAAGGACATCAAGTTGTTGAATATGTGTCTGAATACATAATTTAATGACAATACTATCAAGAGGAAACTAGCTACTAACATATACATTATTTATGAATGTGTGTAAGACACTTCTCAAGGTTTTGTGTTGAATAAAAGACATTCTAATACTTTATTATCTTTCTTATTTAAAATCTTGCTGAAGTCTTGTTTTTGATAAAGAAGTAAAAAGACAATATATTATTTTCCAGACCTTGTCACCACATTGTTCCTTTTAATTCTTGCAACTGGATTTGATGTTGTTATTAAAGCATTTAGCATCTATTTTTATAGGTAAGGAAAATGGCATTCTGAAATTATTAAATCATTTACTTTCTATTTTTATAGGCTGCGGAAATGACATCCTGGAGTTATTAAACCATTTAGTGTCTATTTTTAAAGTCAGGCAAGACTATATTCTGGTGTAGTTAGTTGCTGGATTCTTAAATAACAGAGACACAGATTAGCTTCCAAACTTTTATCCAAAAGTATTGGCTAACGTTAGTATTTGTGTACTTCTAGTACCTACTTATATTTCACTATTAAAAGTTAGAAGAAAATTATTGTTCTTTGATCTTGCAAGACTTAGAGTATAAGAGTTCAATGCTTAGCCTCAACAACTGATGTTTAATAACGGACAAATAAAGATCTAGAAAGCAAAATCTGAATACAATAAATTAGACAAATGCAAAAATCGGAAATAAAATGAATGTGTCTGTCTGGGAAGTAAATAAAGGTTATCATGGGGTTCAGATGGGGAAGTTACCTGCTCTATATGCATGAGGATCAGCATTCAAATCCCAGATAGCCATGTATTAAGCTGGACATGGCTAGGTGTATGTGCTTGTTATTCCAGCACCAGGGACAGGGACTGAGATAGGAGGGTTGATCGCTAGAAAATGGTAGAATACTAGAAAAGGACACTCAAAATTCAACTCGGGCCTCCACGTGTGGGCTTACACACGAGCACAGCCCCACCACATAGACAAACACATTATATAATGTGGGTAGTAAAGTGGAGTGGTATATCTAAAGTTTAGTTTTGGAAGTTTTCAGAACGCTAGCTAGACAAAAAATAGGTAATATTAAATAATCCACCAAAGATTGAAAGAGAGAGTGGGCAGATGAGACACACCCTATGACATTGAACCTTGTGTTATCTGGCATCTCTTTTCTGCCCATCTTTCATAGTAAGTCTTTTCTCTCTTTTAAGTCTATTCCTCTAGAAAACATTGTTATTGTCTAATAGGAAAGAAAAAGAAATGTGTTGTCCAAAATAGTTAAATATGAACATAAATACACAAAAGTTGTGATGTTGCCAGAGTCAATAATGTGTTCTCAGCTATCTTTGCTTTGCATTCTCAGGTGAAATTCTAAGAAAAAGTGAAATCATCCTAGACAGTGCAGTTTACAGATTTATATTCTCTGCTTATAGATACTACACCAGGAGGCAGCGAGATCATTAAATCTTGTTCAATTCTAAGCAGCAGGTAGACAAGTCTTGGGAAGGAAAGAAAAACATTGTACTGGGGGCAAATTCAACAAATTGAAGTATAGGAGGAATTAGGACTCGGTGCATTTATTCAAAGGCTGATTCAAGGTTCTTATCTTCCTCAGCTATCTGAGCACCTCATGCGATTAGAATGATATACATATAGTGCATAAAACTGGAAGTCAGCAAGGTATGTGTTCTATGTCTGTTTGGGGACCATTCAACCTTGTTCTGAAAGTTAATGAGGATGACTTTAGATATGGTATTTCTCATTTGTTGAAAATAGCCGTATTATTAACTATTTCTCTACACAAAGTCTTACCAGCTACTTTGTAGATACTCCATAAAGGGCTATAGAAGAGATAATCCTGAGACGAAAATGCCATCCCAAGTTTGATGCTTCTTGAGCATTTTCACATAGCTAGTGCCTAATCAAAAATACAGGAGAAACATTTCAAAGAGAAATTAATTGATTATTTCTGAAAGGTGACAAAATCTTATATTTTTTATATACAAAAGTATGTGTGCTGTCCTTAACCTTGATAAGAGAAGCATCTTTTATTTTATCAGTAGGTGGTGATTAATTCAGAGAATGAAGCCTCTCCTAGTGTGATTCTGCATATTTAGCCATAGATGGACATCTATATTGATCACCGCTGCCCTACCCAGGTCTAGAGAGTCTTGAAGAAGCAGGAACAAAAAGCATTAAAAAAGAAAAATGGGAAGGAGTGTTGTGAAATTCCCTTTACACATGGTATGGCTATTGCATATGATGGCACAGCAGCTATGGTGACTGGCACAAGTTTAAATTAGTTAAAATTCTACCATGGATGAGGAGGATTTCATAAGGCACTAATCCACTCGGTTTATTTTCTTTGAGAGTGTGGCAATTGGTAGATGTCCATATTCCAGTGGGAGTGTTCACAATGACATGCATAATGGCAGCATCACTGAAATTCAGTAGCTTATTAAAAAAGAAAAGCATGAAATTGGTAAGAAAATGAACTATGTGGAGTTAGGCTTAGTTTTAAAGGGAATGTAGTGGTGGATTTAATCAAGATAGATTGTACATATGTATGAAATTTTAAAAGATCATATAATTATATAGTTTAATGTATTATATGTTATTATAATTCATTTTAAAAATAAAATGAATTGATAAGAAAATTATATCTGGAGTTAATAAAAATAATGTATACAAAATAACTGCCCTTCAGGATTTACTACAAAGTTTGTTTGATATTTTCAGAATTAGGTTTGATATAGATGAAACAAGTATTAATTAATAATGTCCTATCAGGCCTATGTTACTTGCACATAGACTTTTATAGTTTTGATGTTTGTTTCTACCAGGATGATACTGAGCCTTTATTGTTTGTCTATGCTTTACAATTTTCTCACATGCACTCCTTTATAGTATTTGAGGTTGCATATTTATCTTTGTAGCCCAAGTTTATGTTGATTCTCCCACCTCTACTTCCTAAGTGCTATGATTTCCAGAGTGTACCCATACACCCTGCTTCCAAGACCTCTTCTATCAGACAATGTAGTTGAAAGGAAACTGATGAAGCCATTAAGCGATAGCTCATAGGGTATTTTACGTGAATAGACATCAAAGGTCAGGACAAAGTGAAACTCTAATAAAGTATATAGCAAAAATCTTTTTGCATAGTGAATAGAAAGCATATGGTTTTTGTATTGAACTTAGAATATATATTGAGACACACAATTAGTATCAAATTTACAGGAGGCTGAAGGTAAAACAAAATATTTCTTTCTAAGGCAACTTTTTTTATAATAGATGATATAACACATTGTCTTTATGTTATAAAACCCATTATATATTCTATCATAAATTTATGTGTGTATGTATGTGTGTAAATGAATACTGCATTTCATTTCCTAGCTGCCCAGACCTGAATAATCACACAAAACTATACTAATTACAACACTGTTTGGCCAATAGCTCATGCATATTTTTAGCTAGCTCTTACATCTTAAATTAACCCATTTCTTTTAAGCTATGTATTGGAGGCTGTGGCTTGCTGATGTTCCGGCATCTTTCTCCTTCAGCAGCTACATGGCATTTTTTTATGCCTACTCTCTCTATATATTTCTATTCACATTTCCGGCTTGAGTTTACTCTGCTAAGCCATTGGTCAAACAGCTTTATTCATCAAGCTATAAAGCAACACATATACAGAAGGACATCCCACATCATATGTGTATTTAGTTAGCTAATTTATATTGACAGACATTAAGGATATTTTTTGCTTCTGTCAATTCAGTCTTCCCAAGGTCATACTTGCCACAGCTCAGCTCATTCCAGGAACTCTGAAGATTAGCTGATATTATTTTCTGCTGTCTATCATTACAGATTAGTATTTGAAAAGTTATCAGAATAATTCTTGCTAGTTTATATTAAACTCTTGTTAGCATATCATACCTAAAGAACATTATTAAAATTGTATGCATTTTGCAAAAGCAAGAGATTTATAGTAGATTCTTCAGCATAATTGTCATCAGAGAGGATTTGTCTAGCAGCTGATGGAAACAGGTATGAAGACACATAGCCAAGCATTAGGCAGAGCTCAAAGAATCCTGTGGAAGGGGGTGAAAAGGATTATAGGAACCAGAGGGGTCAAAGACATCACAAGAAAATGGACAGAATCAACTAACCTGGGCTCATAGGAACTCACAGAGACTTAACCTACAATCAAAGAACCTGCCTGAGACTGACCTAAACCCTCTGCATATATGTGAAAAATTGTGTATCTTAGTCTTTCTGTGTGTTTCCCAACAGTTGAAGTGGGGCTGTCTCTGACTCTTTTGCCTGCTTTTGGGACCCTTTTTCTTATATTAGTTTGCCTAGTCCATCCTTAATATAAGAGGAAGTACCTAGACTTATTGCAAATTGTTAAGCCTTGTTTTGTTGCTATCTCTGGAAGTTCTCTCTTTTCTGAAGGGAAATGGAGGAAGAGTGGATGGGGAGAGAAGGAAGGTGAGATAAGGGGCTAAGAGAAAAGGGAGGGAAAACTGTGGTCAGGATATAATGTATGAGAGAAGAATATATAATAATACATATCAAGAACATGGCAAATCCATCCAGATTCTCTCTCTCTCTCTCTCTCTCTCTCTCTCTCTCTCTCTCTCTCTCTCT
>JAQHUG010000018.1:2430812-2445845 GCA_028555095.1 Dicrostonyx torquatus | reverse complement strand
TTCAAGACAGGGTTTCTCTGTGGCTTTGGAGCCTGCGCTGGAACTAGCTCTTGTAGACCAGGCTGGTCTCGAACTCACAAAGATCCGCCTGCCTCTGCCTCCCGAGTGCTGGGATTAAAGGCGTGCGCCACCACCGCCCAGCACCTGATGACTTCTTTAGATAACACCCTTTCCCACTGAAGGATGTTTAAGTATATACTTCCCCCTTCCATTTGTTTTCATTTTTTGTCTGTGGTCAGACAGGAATTCCTACACTAGGAACTGTTTTTCTCAGTGGTAGAAACATTAAAAAGGTACACATTTTAATAGTGTTTTTTCATGCTAAAATGTGGATGTTCTGCTTCTTAAAACCATGTTAATTTTTCTTTTAATGTTCCTGGAACTTTTCCAAGATTCAAATAGGAATTTTGAATCTGACTTTCTTAAAAGATTTGATATTTGCTATCATGGCTTTAACAATGAACATAAAAGAAAAAAGAAAAAGCTCTTTAAGACTTAATTAATCAAAGTAATGCTGCAGGCATGGTGTATATTTATGACATTGGAAACCAATTTGTTAGAATCTGCCTGATTTCAGAGTCTCCACAGCATGAATGCTTCAGAGAATAGTTCCGTGGCATCCTCTAGAAGATAAATCCAGTTAAAATACCCACTTAATTCCTTCGATGTAAGTTACAGGATGAGCGGGGAAGAGGATCAACCCAGAGAAAAAAGGATAGGATAAATGATGCAGTCTGGTCACCCTCTCACTCCCCCACCAAGTTAAACTGTACTTGAAATAAGTAAGAAGAGACCACCCTCTTATAGGGAGTAAGACATTATTAAATTCTAAAGTGGATTCCAATGTACATAAATGTTTGTTGACTATGTACAATGAGACAGACCCTGGGGAGATACACAATTCAGATACGATTTATGGCTTCATATAATCTGCAGTGTTGTATAGCAAAGAGGACTCAATGAAACCTCAACATCACATCAAAAGGAAAAGAAAATTAATGAAAAATCCTTAGTGCCCTGGCAAATACAAATAGTGTCTTGTCACAGTTGAGATGTAAAATGTGATGATTATTAATTGACTTTATGTGTTCCCAGGTTAGAACATATGAGAGAAATACATACTGAGTAAACATTGAAAAATAGTATATAGAATAAAATAAACATTAATCGTTATTGTCTTATGAAGACAACATTCATCTTTTCCCTGTTTTCTTCACTACATTTGTTTTTCATAATATGATAATAACTGTCTTTGCCAAGTATCTGTGGGGATGTGTTCCTAGGAGACAGAGATACAGAACTCATTGAGGTCAGAGACTTGCTATAGTGTCTAGCTTGAAAGGACCAGACAGGACTTAAATGGCTTTGATTCTGTAGTTCTAAGAAAGAGAGAGATTTACATATGAATACATGCAGGTAGTTTGAACATATTTTCAAAAAGATTGACAAGACAATTCTATACAAAACACCAAATCAGCATTCTAAAAAAAATCCACCAGGGAAGAGTATCAAAGGATTCCAATTCCAAGTGTGACAGGTACTGTCCTTTGTTTCCATAGACACGTTTCCTTTTCTCATATTGTAATTAGTATGAGAATTCAAAACTGGTCCTCTTACTCGCTTATTTTCTTTCCTTCTCAGCAGTTTAATAAGAAGTAGAAAGGTAATGCACAAATTTAGAGAGAAGATGTAGAAACTCTTAGGTAGTAGAGTAGACATTGTCTATATTTTCCAATACCCAAGTAGAAAATTGCAATCTCTAGAAGAAAAAAAAAAGGTTTGTTTAATGGCATTTATGTGTATACACTCATAAAAATAATGGAAAGCTGTAAAATTCTTGGAACAATATTTTGTGATTCTTATTATTATGGTTTAAAATACATTTTCACGTTCACCTCCAACTTTGTTACATAATGCCTTCCCCACCCTCTTTCCTCCCTCTCTCCCCCCCCTCTCTCTGTGTGTGTGTGTGTGTGTGTGTGTATGTGTACGTGTGTCTGCTATACTCATTAGTACTGATACGTGTAGATATGAATGAATCAGCATGTGTGTACACTGGCAAATGGAGGCCTAAAGTAATCCTTGCTGTTACATTTCAGGTGTCATCTACCTCATTTTTGACACAAGGGCTCTCACTTGTCAAATTATTTCTAAGTAACTACACTGGCTGGCCAGAGAGTGTCACTAATGTGTGCTACCATACCATGCAGTTTTCTGTGCTTTTTAAAAAACCCAACTCATGTCCTTATTCTCGCATAGCAAATAGTTTACCAAGGCAGCTGTCTTCTTAGCTCTCCTTTTGTTTTGTAAACGAGAAAGGCAACATACAGAATTATCAAGGTAATACTATACCATAGCTGTAGCTGCATTGGTATCAGTAAAAGGCTGTTAAGTGTCTCTTGACCTTTGCAGAGTATTCAAGGCACTAAACATACAGTTTCTTTTTTGCCACACACAAATGCCTATCTGCCTGTCTGCGCTCTGTGTGCTACCATACAGTTACCGACCTGCTTCCGGCTAGGGGCTGGAGGTTGAAACATATAAATACACACAGAGACAGACAGACAGAGAGACAGGGACACGGACCTCTAGTCACTGGTAAGAAGCCCTTTTTTCAGTAGCACCATGGAGGCTTAAATACCCAACAGTCAGGTGGGCCAACAGGTGAAAACCTTATCCTCTGATCCTCAAGGCAAGGCAACACATGCTCGTGAAGCAGAGCTGGTAAACAACTTTGACACAGCTTTTAGTAACTCAAATCAGAGGTAAAGATCTCTAGCAGGGAAGAGCAGCTGGAGGCCATGACTCCAAATGGTCCAACACTTTGTTGAATAAGTGTTAGCCTATTTTTCCACTAGGACAGATGTGACTCTAGAAGAGCAGAAAAGCAAGACCACTCCCTCACAAGAAGAAAGTTTCATTACGTCCTCATAGCTTTATGAGGCTCCAGGTAGTTGAAGTGCAAAACTCAATTTGTTTTGACTAAAAAGTGACATACCATTAGCTTAGTATTAGAGATATTAGTAAATATTAGTAAATCTGAAGCCTCTGAAGCCCTAGTGAACTTGTCCAGATTAGAGGATTCAGAACATAGTAGATTTATTCCCCATGCCTACCTTTCAAGGCTGACTTCCTTTCTCTTCTGGGAATATCCAGGTAGGATTCCACTGTTTTTGTCCAATGGCATGTGTTCTACTTAGAAAAATAGCATGGCATTGTAATATAATTGAGCAAGTGTAAGGTCGTTCTTACAGGAAAATCTGTAAGTCAAATTTTAATAATATATTACAATTTATGCAGACTCTGCATTAGAAGAAATTGTGGAAATTTGAGTCAAGATCATCGTAGCCCCACTCACTGAGGAGCCCTTGTACTGAGATAAAATCACCCTTCATTGCCACCTAACACGTTTTAAAAGACTCCTGAGGTCCATAGAATAACATAAACATAACAGTGAAGCAAGATTTGAGTCTAAACACCGTGTTCTGAGGATGCTCTATGCCTTCCTATATGACTCCAACCATGACCATAATTCCGTCTCCATGATAAAAATTTGTTCCTGAGGTTTGCACTTGATTAAATAGTTTATTTAAGAAATTTTTATTGCAAATCAGTTTTCCACTAAAAATAGTTTCTCTGTGAAAATTCCATAGTTAGAAAGTATTGGAATTTGTTACTTTTGCCTGATTTTCAGTCTTCTACTAACGCGTGCACAGCAAGGTGCTTGTTTTCAGAAAACTTGATATCTGTGTTCAGTTCTTACTAATTTAGACAATCATGTCTTGTAGGCTGTTGATTCCCTGCTTTTTTCCTATGTGATCTTGGATAGTTTACTTACCCCATATACACTTTGTTTTCTCTATCTTTAAAATGCCCTGAAAACTGATAGCTCATCATAACTTCCAGAATTTGGATGAGAATTTTGATGTCATTTATACTGTGTCTATTCAAGTTTAAATTTAATTTTTTTGAAAACATAAATATCTCATGATTATGGATATTTGTTTTATTGATCTCATGATTTTATTTAAAATTCTAAACGGCAAAGAGGGGGCTCAGTGGTGAAGAGAACTTGTAATGCAAACATAAAGGATAGAGTTAGGATCCCAGCACTCTTTGGTACATGTCTATAACTCCAGATGTAGTGGGGTGGGGACAAAGAGATCCTTGGGACTTACTGGCTCCTGCATAACTGAGGAAAAGTGAGGTTCAGGTTGAGGCAGAGAGTCTGCCTCAAAGAGATAAATCAGAGTGTGACAAAGAAAAACACACTCTTCTGGCTTCTGCAAGCATATTCAGGCATGCACATACATCCATATTTCTTTTCCACCATACATATACACATGAACATACACACATAAACCATACATACACACATGTAAACATGGACACACATATACATACATAATAAAAAATTGAAAAAATTATATTATAAAATCATTTATAATAGCCATTTGTGTTAGTAATTACCAATGTACTCAATATTTGGGGAACAGAGCTAAGAATATTTTCTGAGTTTTAAGTTAGAACTGAATGAGGTCAGTTGTATGTTCAGTATTGGTTGTACAGAGGCATGCTATTAAAAACTAAAAACAACTTTTGAATATCTATCTTGTAAGTGCTGAAAACACAGCATAGATTTGTAAGAGGGTCCACCTGTATTTCTGTGCTTTGATTGGTTAAATAAAGAGCTGCCTGGATTATAGTTAAGTCAGCCCTTAGGTGGGCAGAGTAGACAGGACGGAAGTTCTGGGAGGAGAAGAGAGGGTGAGCCAGACGCCACGAGCCACCGTCGCAGATGGATGCAGGTTAGACCTTTCCGGTACGTCACCACGTGGTGACTTACAGACTTTTATAATGGGTTAGTTTATGAGGTGAGGGCTAGCTGGGAAAAGGCTAGTGATAATAAGCCAGGCAGAGTTTAAATGAATACGGTCCTCACGTGGTTATTTCGGGTGCAGACGGCCAGCTGCTGAGCGGGCCAGCGGCTGGGTGCTGGGAACATACAACCCGCACACCTCTCTCCCTTAATTACAACAATAGATTAGTTAATAGTTTCTTTGAGAAAGAGCTTGGAAATTTAGAATTTCAGCAAGATAGATGGCTTCTTCATTGCACTGGTCATGGATTAGTGCCACTGTCTTTGTAAATACACTGTAGTTCATCAAATATGATGAGTTTGTGAGTTGGTAAAACCTAATAAAGCTCCCCGAAGGCTCTTGATTTTACCTAACTTTCTTTAATTAGATTGTACCGAACAATATTGGCTAATGCCATTCCTCCTGGGTTGCAATTAATTTAATCCAAAGTGTACTTCAGCCTTCAGTAGGCTTTTGATCTGGGAGTGTTTTTTTTTTTTTTTGTTCAGGCTATCTCAAGCTCATTGATCTGATGGGTACTGGGTAACACTGGTAATGGAGGTCATTCTCTCCAATTATCTTAACTACTTTAAGACTTTTGATGAAGTGGATAAAATGGATACTAATCTACATTGTATCTTTTTAAAACACGTCTTTATGAGAGCAGAATGTTTTTGCTCAAACTTATTTTCAAATCAATGTATTTTGTGTAAATTCTTTTGAGGAAATAATAGTTTTCAAAGTTCTTTATTTGTCACCTGAATATGAAGATGAGCATATTAGACATTGTGACTGCTAAGAACCACATTAGGGCAGGGAAATTAAAACTCAGCCTTTAATGATCAATGAACTGAGAGTTTCTCACTTGCAGGCGAATGTGTGATGTGTGCCATTGCCAACTCTCTTCACAGGCTTGACACAACTTCTGTCCTGTTTTTGTGACAATCTTCAGATTCGGTTACTCATCATAAGTGAATAAATTGCCCTTAGTGTAGAATTACTAATAACATATAAAGAATACTCAGACAACTTGGTTCCAAATGTAGGTGTCAATTTAGAAATTCATGTATTTAGGAAAAGCCTTTATCAATTTTCTATGATAATGTGTATAAGAATAAATGAGATATCACCTTACACTGAAGACATTAATCTACATCATACATAGGACTGAAAAGAAGGATTATTAAATGTTTAAAAGAAGTTTAGGAAAAAATCTTTGTATGTCAACTTTTCAGTATGTGTTAGGAGACATGCTAGACTGTCACATATGTTACCCAGTTCTCTTCCATCAACACTATAAGATTTGTGAATTCTTTTCTTTACTTCATGTCTGGGAAAACCATGGTTTAGAGTTGGTAACTGAAAGTCAGCATGATAATGTTACAACTTGAATTTCAATGTACATCTGGGCCATGTCAAAGATTTTGCTTTTTACCCCCAACACAAAGGAGGTATTTGAGAAAATATGTTAATACAAGTGGTTAATACAACTGGCTCGGAGAAACTATGAAAAGTGAATCTTGTTTAAATGTTAAAAGAAACAGAGAATATAAAGATCCCCTGAGCACAATTAAAGAAACTGCTGTGTGCATTTGAAAATACCCAGTGTTCTTAGAATACACAAGACTTTAATGTAACAAAATTAGTTATTTTTGTTTGCTGAGGATATGAAGTGAAATCGTCATAAACAACTATGTCTCTATGAGTGAAAAATGTAAAACATGTGCACAAAGCATTTATTTATGGTCTTACATGCATGAATCCCCATCTATAGTGGACCTTGTGAAATCAATGATTTATTCTAGTTTGGAGGAAAACAGCATGATGCATTTTGAAAGCTTTCACTCTGAGAATGCAGGGTGCTTTGTTGGCCTCAAAGAACACAGAGTGGTTCCCTGAGTAGGAGACAGGGTTAGAGAAGATTAGTTGAGTTACTGTCACCCTGCAAGACCAGGTGAATGGAACATGAGTACTGACTCAAACTGTGATGGGAGAGATACTGTGTAAAACTGTCTCTTGCACTGCAAGCCAAGCAGGACCTGGGTTAAGTGCACATTGCTCTATGACTGTGTTAAAAAAGCAAAACAATTTTTGTTTCTTAGTTAAGTTCTATTTTGCTACTGAATTATTACAAAGAGACAAATTCAGAATCTCAGGAAACATTACACAGAAACCAGAAATATCAGTCTTTTGTTCCAGACCACCACCTGAAAGAGAGATGTCTAAGAAGACCAGCCACAGACTCATTGAAATAGTTAATACAAAGGCAGTCTGATTAAGTCAGTAAATGCCCATTTCTTTAAGAGATGTGATTTCCTACCATGATCTGATTTTGACCTTCCCTTCCTGCTTATTGCTTATTCTAACAGAACCATTTATTGTCCACAATAGGTCTCATTCTTTGGAAAATTCTGGGTAACTAAATATTAAGGCTTGCTATCAGAATCTATTTGCAATACTATTTACATCAAGTCCATAGAGAGGGATGCTCACAAGACAATGCATACACCAGGATCAGATAAGGTCACCATGTTGTCCTTCACTGCCTAATCTACATAATAACAAAAATGCAACCTAGAAATCACATAACAGGAAACATTATTTCAGGATAGTTCACTAGAACTTAGTCCTTGACTAAGACCACTTCTAGCTCGGAACTTGGGCAATGGGAATGGAAAAGTCAAAGTTCTCTGTGTACTAGGCAAGGAAAGGCAACAGTTGAGAAAGCTGGGCAGTCTTGCTGTTATCCACAACAAATTCGGAAGGGTTTGTTGTCTATAACTCTACTTAAATGCATCTTTTCAAAAATGAGTTCTTAAAGAAGAAGCAAATGCATGTCTTATCAGAAAAGAAGTAAGCATTTAAAAATTTCAGCAATGATTAAGTCCTTCCCTGTGGATCACCTGACATCCCAATTATATTCCTGAGCATTGCTGTAAGGTGGCTCCCATGCACATGTGCCACTCAGGTTTCCATATTTCACACCCTTTTATCCAAACTTCATTAATGAATGATTATTAACAACCTTTGTCAATGAAAACCCAGGTCCTATATTTTTGTCTGTTTTTGTTTGTCTCTTTGTTAGAGTGGATCTTCAAGTAGCTCTAACTGACTTGAAACTGTTATATATAAAAGGCTTGTCTCTCCTCACAGAACTGTCTGCTGCTGCCTATGCCAGTTCTAGAAGTAAAGGCATGCCCTTCTACATGTAGCTAATCTTTTTGTCTTTTGAATGTAGCAACAGAGTTCCCTAGAAAATTCAATTGCTCTCTGAGTTTTGACCAGAGGATGTGTTATTGGTCCTATCAATAAACTGCTATGAACAGATATTTTTGAAGCAAAGAAAATTTTAATTCACTGGAGAAAATTAAACATGCAAGGAAGACTATATTCCAAACTACTCATATTAAAAAAGTGCTAAGGATGTTGAACATTTTCTTAAGTGTCTTTCGGCCATTTGAGGTTCTTCTGTTGAGAATTCTCTGTTTAGACCTGTACCTCATTTTTAACTTGGATTATTCATATTTTGATGTCTAGTTTCTTGAGTTCTTTACATATTTTGAAAATCAGTCCTCTGTTTGATGTGTGGTTGGTGAAGATCTTTTCCCATTCAGGAGGCTGCCATTTTGTTTTATTGACTGTGTCCTTTGCTTTACAGAAACGTTCAGTGTCAGGAGGTCCTATTTATTCATTGTTGCTCTCAGTGTCTATGCTACTGTGTTGTACCCATGTGTTGAGGTCTTTAATCCATTTGGTCTTGGGTTTTGTGAATGGGGATAAATATGGATCTATTTATATTCTTCTACATGTTGATATCCAGTTATGCCAGCACCATTTGTTGAAGATGCTTTATTTTTTTGTCATTACATAATTTTAGCTTCTTTGTAAAAATTCAAGTGTGTGTATTAATATCACGGTCTTCAATTTGATTTCATTGGTCCTCCTGTCTATTTTTATGCCAAAAAAATACTGTAACTCTGTAATAGAGCTTGATGTCAAAGATCTGGATGTCTCTGGATGGTCCTTTATTGTACAGAATTGTTTTCACTATCCTGGGATTTTGTTTTCCATATGAAGTTGAGTATTTTTCTTTCAAAGTCTGAGAAAAAAATGTTGGGATTTTGGTGGGAATTGTATCAAATATATAGATTACTTTTGGTAGGATTTCCACTTTTTTTATATTGATCCTACCTATCCAAGAGCATGGGAGATACTTCCATTTTCTGGTATCTTCTTCAATTTCTTTCTTCAAAGACTTAAAGTTTGTTTCATACAGGTCTTTCACTTCTTTGATTAGTGTTACAGGCTTCCATATTTCACACCCTTTTATCCAAACTTCATTAATGAATGATTATTAACAACCTTTGTCAATGATGGGAAATACAAATTAAAGCAGCTCTAAGATACTATATTCTACCAGTCAGAATGGCTAAGATAAAAACGTCAATGATGCCTTATGCTTGAGAGAATGTGGAGTAAGGGAAGCACTCCTCCATTGCTGATAGAGTGCAATCTTGTACAGCTGCTTTGGTAATCAGTATGACAGTTTCTCTGAAAACTGGGAATCAACCTATCTCAAGACTCAGCAATACCACTCTCAGGCATATACCCAAAGGATGTTCAAGCATAGTACAAAGTCTTTTGTTTAACTATGTTCATAGCAGCATTGTTTGTAATACTCAGAACTTGGAAACATACTGGATGCCCCTCAATCAAAGAATGGATAAAGAAAAATGGTGCATTTACACAATGGAGTACTACTTAGGAATAAAAAATATTGACATCTTGAAATTTTCATGCAAATGGATGAAACTAGAAAAAAAATTATCTTGAGTGAGGTAACTCAGATCCAGAAAGATGAGTACAGTATTAACTCACTCATAAGTGGATATTAGATGTAAAGCAATAGATAAGGAGCCTATAGTCCATGACCCCCAGAGAAACTAGGTAGTAAGGAGAACCCTAAGAGAAACATACATGGATCCCCTAGAAAGAGAACATAGACAAGGTCTCTTGAGAATGGGATGGGAGGAGAAGTGAGGATGGAAGGGAAGGAAGAGGGAAGAAGTGGAAGTGGGGAGGAGAACTTGAGGGAACCACATGGTCGAAAAGGGGGAAGGGCAGAGAGGGAGAACAAGGTAAGACATATCTTGATTGAGGGGGCAATAAGGGGGTAAGAAAAAAACTCAACACTATAGAAATTCCCAGGTGTCCATAAGGAAGACCACATCTAAGATCCTAAGCAATTGTGGAGAGGGTGTCTGAAGTGGCCTTGCCTTGTAATCAGATTGAGACTATCTTACATGTCACCATAGAACTCTCATGCAGAGACCCACAGTAGAACACTGGGCTGAGCTCCCGAAGTACAGTTGAAGAGCAGGAGGAGCAATAATATGAACAAAGGGTCAAGACCATGATGGGGATCCCCACAGAAACAGCTTACCTGAGCTCATGAGAGCTCACCAACCCTGGTCTGACAGTGGGAAATGAGCATAGGACCTAACTAGGCCCTCAGAATGTGGTGACTGTTGTATGACTGGGACAGATTGTGGGGCCACTGGCAGTGAGACCAGGATTTATTCCTAGGATTTATTCCTACTGCTTGTACTGGCTTTTTGGAACCTGTCCTCTTTGGAGGGATACCTTGCTCAGCCTAGATATAGTGGAGATGACCATCGTCCTGCCTCAAAAAAAATATGCTAGACTTTATTGACTTCCCATGGGAAGCCTTACCCTCTCTGAGGAGTGGATGAATAATGGGGTAGGAAGGAAGGTGGAGAGTAAGGACTGGGATTGGTATGTAAAATGAGCAAAGATAATTTAAAAAAAATAAATTTAAAAAATTCCTGTAGACTTGTGAGCTCAGATCTAACCAACATTTGGAGAATTTTAAAAGCTAAAGTTGAGGAGGACAAAGACCATATGAGGTTGTTAACTCTCAACATTAGGAAGACAATGAGCTTCTCCTATCTTCAGGAATGAGCTAGCTTTACAACTCTGAGCCATGGACCCACTCTTGTAGATCCTGGAAGGTTCTTGATTGAATTTCGAAAATATGACTGTCATGTTCCCATGAAACTCAGTCCTTTGTTACAATACTGATGGGTATTTAAAAGAGGTATAGAGAGATAATTCCTGATTTCACCATCAAAAACACGTGTGATTTAAAACCAGAGAAAGTGGAAGCTGAGAGTCACATCTAAAGTTTGGTTAAACGGAGGGCAATATTAATGTCATCCTGTTAAAGGAGAACACACAGAATTACTGTTGGAGCTTTAACCTTTGAAGTTCAGCTTTATACATATACCCAAAGAACATTATTTACATTTAAAAATTGTATCTTTCTTCTTTTAAAATAACCATCTGCCTCTCATTACATCCATGATTCATTACTGTTGCCTTCTTTTGTATTCCGCAAAAGTAACTTTTATTGCATGTTACACTTGAAAAGAATTGTACATTAGTCTTTGAAACTTTCCTCATCAGTTTTATTTGCTCTCATTAAAACAGAATTAGTTGATATTCACAAGTCACTTACAAAAAACACATTTCTGCATTCAGAGAAAACATCTAATTATATAAGCATGTGGGGAACCACAAGGTTCCAAACTTACCCTAATATTTTCTTTACACTGTCATTTTCAAAGCTTCATTAATGGTTATTAACACCATCTGTGAATAAGAATCAGAGTCCCTCATTTAATTCTGTCTTTTAAATGTAGCCACAGAATCTTCTAGAAAACAGGTAAGACTGGAAATAGAAGCAGAGAGAGAGAGAGAGAGAGAGAATCAAAAGTATGATCAAGAGATGTATGGTTCAACACAGAAACCACATTTTATTTTCAGGGCAGTGCAGGTGAGCGAGTGTGTAATAGTTCTGTCACAGGTGAGGGAATTATAATCAAAGTTGTTAACCATCCTAATCCAGCTCACAGATATAGTCAATAAACAATGTTTATGCATCTCTTTCTAATTTGTGGTCTATAATTCCTGTATATTCCTTATTATAAATAAATAGGCACAGAAATGGGCTTTAGAATGATTTGGGAAATTATATTCACTATTAGAGTATAAACTTCCATCTGAACAAAACATTAAAATGCATGCAGTGGACTAGGATGTAGCTCAGAATCAAAAGTGATAACCTAATGTCCATGACACCTAAATAGACATGGTAGCAGGTTACATGAGACTCTGTCCCAAAGGAAATACACAAACAAAACTAAACCTTGACTGGGCTGGATAGATGGCTCAGATATTAAAGGATAGACTCACAACCAAAAATAGATAGATGGATAGATAGATAGATAGATAGATAGATAGATAGATAGATAGNGATAGATAGATAGATAGATAGATAGATAGATAGATAGATATGGATAGATAGATGGATGGATGGATGGATGGATGGATGGATGGATGGATGGATCGATCAACTTGGACCAACAAGATGGTTTAGTTGTTAAAGACAATGGTCCCCCAAGCATGATGACTCCAGTTCAAACCCTTGAACCCATGAGGTGGAACGAGAGAACTGACTCTTGTTCATTAGTCTTTTGATCTGCACAAGTATATGTGTCTTCAAATAAATGAATAAATGTAAAAATATTTTAATACAGTATAATATTGTTTTAAAAATAAAACATTTTTATAACTAATAGCCCAATAGAGTATTGGTCATCTTGGTTTCTATGAGCTAGAAAATTCTGTCTTTTGTATAAAAAAATATATTTTCCAAGATTTAGAAAAGAAAAATATAAACCTTTCCATCTTCCAGTAGACTCTGAAAAGCAAACAAACACACAGAAAATGCATAGACATCACCATTCACATAGTAAGACAATTTCATTCAAAAGCTTTGGAACAGCAAGGTATATATGAGTGTTAGCCTACATGTATGTTCACATAGTACATGAACGCCTGGTGGCCACAGATGTCAGAGGGAAGCACCAGCTATCTTAGACCTGAAGTTTCAGATGGTTGTGAGCCCCTGGATGAGTTCCTGGAACCTAACCTGGGTCTGCTGAAGTTTCAGATGGTTGTGAGCTTCTGGGTGACTTCCTGGAACCTAACCTGGGTCTGCTGAAGTTTCAGATGGTTGTGAGCTGTCAGGTGAGTTCCTGGAACCTAACCTGGGTCTTCTGCAGGAGCTACAATTGCTCTTCACTGCTGAAGTGTCTCCCTAGCCTTAGCTCATTATTCTTCTATATAATATTTTGTTTTATAATACCATATGAACAAAGAAAATGAGTTCAAAAATAGTTTTGGTTTACTCTATCATGAAAACCTCATTTAAGAAATGGAAAACAGATAATAAAATAGGATTACATATCTGTGCATGTGTGTGTAATGTGATCATATACATGTAATATGATGACATGTGATATGATATATGTGTGATGTGTTATATATGTGATATAAATAATTACACACACACACACATACACACACTGCTGACTGGATTTCAAAATTCCTTAGCCATATGGGGAGTTTGTATCTAAGAAGCTACCTTTGTCAGCCTTGTGCCTTCAATGCTCATTTATGTCAGAATCTGTTTTCTTTTTCATTTTTGTAAGTGGATTAATAATTCCTATGACACACAGGGATGCTATGTTTCTCATTGTCGCCCCGTTGATGCCTACATTCTAACATCACGGGTGAAACTTACATGTTAATGGTAAGAGAACTTTGATAGAATTAAGTATATGGATCTGACATTAATATAGACTTAAATTTCCTAAGGGAATCCACTCTTATCACAGAAAAAAACTGTAAAAGACGAGTTAGGCAAATGGAGCACCATAGGCATTGTAAGTAGTTCCTGAGTTGATTTGTGCCAGCTCTGAGATTTGGATGTGGGGTGGGTTCAGCAGGTTACATAGAAGTAAATGAATGCACAGGAAAGAAATATGCAGTCTTGAGGAAATAAAGAAAGACTCCTTATTGGAAGCAAGGAAAGGACTAAGACCTCAGATCTAGAAAAGCCAACCCTGAATTACCTCTTACCTGCTTACTGCCAGTTCCAGTAAGAATGCAACCTACCTGACCTTGGCTTTAACCTTTGAGTCTCAAAATCACAGAGGAGACTTAGGAAATGGCAATCCCCAGCTTGTAGTATTTTTTAGCTGCTCAGATTATTCAACTTTGTTATGACGGCAAGAGAAAGCTAAATCACCACATTCACGTGAGTTTATCTGAGCAATAATTCACACGTTTATTTAATATAGTGTTAATATTTCTTGAATTAGTTCATAATTGTTCTGCTAGGCAATATTGCCTGTTTTTAATATCTTCTTGGGTGAATTGCAATTTCTTAGAAGGTATTATTCTCAGTACTACTTATTCTCATAGAGTGTGCTATTAAGTTTGATACATAGTTCCATCTGCTCTCTTAGGTTTTCTTCAAGACTTTGAAAGTCAGCTGAATGGAATTCTGCTTTCTATGTATATGAAAATGGTATCTACTACTCCAAATGAAGATTTAGTAACAGGGTGAACAAACAATGATTAGCTTACTCAATATGCCATATTCTCCATGACTGTCCTACATGATTGATATGGCCCCAATTCTTAAATGCATGATATTCTTTCAATCGCTATGTGCATGGAAGGGCCCTGATCTCTAGCTCTGAATGTAAGTATAGTCTCCCTGGGTATTTAGTCTCTGGTTTTTCAAACAAGTCACCATGATAATTCTTCACACCATCTAACTTTAAATCATGATTGTTAATGGTATCCTGAACTCATTCTGCTTCTGTATACCAAAGCTAACAGATTACTTCCTATATAACTGAGAAGCAACTTTTCACTGAATTGCCCATCATATCTGCAATCTCATATAGTTTATGTATATATATTCTGATTACAAAATAAATAAAACTGGAATTTGAGAAAAGCTGATGATAATAAACTCTTCCACCAAATCAGGTTTTAGGTGACAGAGTCCTTTTAGATTGTGTTAGAGATTAAAGAAACAATAAAAGCCTCTTGTGCACAAATGCTTTTGTAGTATGGTTGGGCATCTCTTGGGTATTGCTGGATCCTGAGGTAGGTTGATTCCCAATTTCCTGAGAAACCGCCAATCTGATTTTCAAAGTGGTTGCACAAGTTAATATTACTACCAGCAATGGAGGAATTTTCCCCTTACTCCACATCCTCTCCAGCATAGGTTATC
>JAQHUG010000018.1:2418321-2429089 GCA_028555095.1 Dicrostonyx torquatus | reverse complement strand
GAAGGCGGAGAAGATGAGCAAGGAAGTCAGGACCTCAAGGGACTGGCCCATCAACTGAGACAGTGTACCTGATCTATTGGGAGCTCATCAAATCCAGCTGGACCAGGACTGAATGAGCATATGACTAAACCAGAGTCTTTGAATGTGGCTGCCAATGGGGACTAACTGAGAAACCAATGATAATGGCACTGGGACCTATTTCTTCTGCATGTAGTGGCTTTATGGGAACCTAGTCTATATGGTTGCACACCTTCTTAGGCCAGGATGGAGCGGGGAGGGCCTTGGGCTTCCCACAGGGCAGGGTACCCTGCTTCCTCTTAAGGAAGCAGGGGAAGGGAGGAGGGATACTGGGGGAGCAGGAGGGCCTGGGACAAGGTAAGTAAATGTAAATTTCTCTTTTAACAATAAAAAAGCCACTTGTGTATTTTTTTAGTCATGTGTTAATACCAGTTGAAGGCAAACAAGAGCACTATCTTTCCTCCCCATAGATAAAAGGATGAATGATGAATAATAAAAATAATATTAAAAAATAACCTGGACTGAAAAATAAATAAAAACTCAGCTCAGAGAAAAAGGTAGAATTTTTCTGTCCCAGCAGCCACTTTCAAATTACCATATAGAGGCTTATATTAATTGTAAACGATTGGCCATGTGGTGGTACCTTTATTAGCATGGTACATCCATCTCCTACTTTCTCTGCATCTCCTGGCATCTCTTCTGACTCCACCCTTCCTCCTCCCAGAATTCTCAGTTTGGCTTTTCCTTCCTAACTGCCTCCTGCCCTTCTATAGGCCAGTCAGCTTCTTTATTAACCAAAAAGGGTAATATGTAGTCACAGTGTACAGAAGTGTTATTCCACAGCACAGAGTTGAGATAGAGCCTAGTAGTGACCAAGCTTTGTGTTTTCTGTGCACACGGAAGGTGCATTGATTACCAGTGCCTCGAATGAAAACAATGAAGTACTGAAAATTCAGAACTGAAAAAAATGTTCATTTCAGCCAAGGTTTTATGGGAAAAGCCATCTGAGTGTCTGTCTTGTGCTCTGTAATCATAGTTACAGGGTGCAAAACGAAACATAGTCTTAAGCAGACTTGGAGAAATAATTACATGTATATATAATGGGAGAAATAATTACATATATGCATAAGTACTATTCCAAAATTAACAATTTAACCAAAGTATAAAATTTCAAAGGGGAATAATTTCTGTATTAGTAAAACTATCTCCAATGATTTCTAAATTTAGACAATCAAAAAATTGATTTAATATGTTCAACTTTACTTACCTTTTCCCCTAAACAGCTGTGTTCATCTTAAATACTTAATTTGTTTTACCTTTATTTATCTAGTTATGTTCAATATTTTATCATACTAATTACATTTTCAACCAGTGGTCCATATTAGAAGCTGATACCTAAATTTTAACTGCTATTATACAAAGTACAATATGAACAACTATACACATGCTAGTTAAATTAATAAGAATTAGGGCTAAATTAGTATATATAATGAGCCCTTGCTTTTTACTCTAAGAAATATAAAAAAGTAAAACATATTTCATTGTAAATTTTAATTACATTATTTATTTTTTGTGAGGTGGGACATGCCATGGTATATTTGTTAGGTCAGAGGATTACTTGCAAGAATTCAACCTCTCCATCTGCTATATAGGACCTAAAGATGGAACTAATTTGGTCCGGCTTGAACCTTTGCAAACTGAGTCATCTTTTTAACTCTTAATCACTCATTCCTTAACCAGGACCTATCTTTCTGTATTCCCCACAAATTAAATGTTTTTGTATTACTTGTTGATTGAATATTAAATTTTTCTTATCATACTCTTTAGCATTTCTTTAATAATTATCTGTTGACAAAATAGTATACTAAGAGTTATAAGTTCTATGTTAATTTTGTATGTTGTCACGTTCATGCCCTCTCCATCATTTTAGCCTAGATGCACTCCTTTCCCTTCAACAAACTTTGTGTCTCTTTGTGTTTTTTTTCATTGTTGTTGTTGTTTTCTTTGTTTCTTTCTTTTTCTGCATGTCTTTCTTTCTTTTAAAGCTGCAAAACAATCCCACACCAGTTTTGATTAAAAGGGGTTATTTATTGGAGGGGGAAAACTTAAAGAACACTGTCCTACACCACATTCCTCTGGCCACAAACAGGAAACAGAGTCTAGCAGTCTGAATGGAAGCTGGAAGCAAGAGAGCTAGCAGAGGGTTGCGGCTACTTTTTAAAATGAAAGAAACCACGCCCCAGTAGGCTGGTATCTTAAAGGCTATTGGCTGAAGGAGTGAAAGGAGCTTCCGCAGCACGTCACCCTTTTGTTTAAGTAAGAGAGTTCTAAACCTACTACAAAATTATATATAGTAAAAACAAATATCCTATTCTAACTAGCTTAAAATAGCCACAAATAGCATAAAGTATCTTGGGGTAACAGTAACCAAGGAAGTAAAAGAGCTATTTGACAAGAACTTTAAGTCTTTGAAGAAAGAAATTAAAGAAGATACCAGAAAATGGAAGGATCTCCCATGCTCCTGGATTGGTAGGATCAATATAGTAAAAATGGCAATTCTACCAAAGGCAATATATAGATTCAATGCAAACCCCATCAAAATCCCAACAAAATTCTTCATTAGACCTTGATAGAATAATAACTAACTTTATATGGAAGAACAGAAACCCCAGGATATCCAAAACAATCCTATACAACAAAGGAACTTCCAGAGGCATTACCATCCCTGACTTCAAACTCTATTACAGAGCAATAGTAATGAAAACAGCTTGGTATTTACATAAAAACAGAGACGTTGACCAATGGAATCAAATTGAAGATCCAGATATTAGTCCACAAACCTCCCTTAATCTTTGCTTTCCATGCTGAATTTTGGATTGGCATGTGCTTGTACAGGTGTGCTAGTTTGAATACGAGCCACCTCCCACACTGCATATGCTCCTATGTTTGAATGTTTAGTTAGACATCAGAGAGTGGCAATTCTTATGAGGGATAAGGAGATGTGTATTTGTTACAGAATGATTGTCACTAGGGTAGGCTTTGATGATTCAAGAGCCCAAACCAGGCCCAATGGTTCTCTTTCTACTGCCTGCAAATCCAGATATACAGCTCTTAGCTACTTTTGCAAAGTCGTGTGTGCCTGCATGTTGCCATACTTCCTTATATGATGATAATAGACTAAACCTCTAAAACAATAAGCAAGCCCCAATTAAATGTTTTTATAAGAGTTGCCTTGGTAATGGTGTCTATTCACAGAATACAAAACAGATTAATACAACAGATCTTGTTCACAAGTCACAACCATTGTTAATTCAAGTATGCAGCTACCCTGATGTGTTAGGTTTCCAGCAATGACCAGTGAACCTTTGAAGGAGTACATATTTTTTCTCTTTAGTGCTGAACGTTCTATAGTTTCTTATTCTTTGAATTTTGGCCAGTGTTGGTCTCTGTTGATCATCATCTTCTCTAAATAGTATAGTGCGAGAGAGCCTGCTTTTCATCCCAGCCGCCCTGCTAGCTTACATTTGAAATAATTACAAGAAACTGTATTCATTTAATTACTGCCTCGCTCATTATCTCTAGCCTCTTATTGGCTAACTCTCATATATTAGTTTAACCCATCTCCATAAACGTGTATCACCACTTGACTGTGGCTTACCATCATGAGTCTAACCAGTGTTCATCTCAGGCAGGAGAATCATAGTGTCTGCCTGTCTGTCCTTCTTCCAGAATTCTGTTCTGTCTACTCTGCCCACCTAAAGGGCTGCCCTAATAAAAGGCCAAGGCAGTCTCTTTATTCAATCAATGAAAGCAACAGAAATACAGAAGGACCTCCTTCACCAAAATAGAAAGTTCTCTGATGATAGTTGGGAGGAGACTTAATCTACAGTTATACTGATAAGTTATTATGAGTTAATTATTTCTGTGTCCATTTAGCAAAATAATAGTGGGTTCTTTCATAGTGACTGTGGCCTGTTTAATGTTATGTTCTTGGTGCAATAATGGGGCCAGAGATGGGTTTTACCTTGTGCAGTGGTTTTTAAGTCTAGTTTACCCCAAAGACATTCATGCCACTATTGCACAAGTGCACATGTTTTGTCTGGCCATTCATTACTGCAACATGAAGGGCTTATAGTGTAGTAAGATTGATTTATTGCACAGCACCTTCCACAAGGAGAAAAGTTAGTCAGTAGTGATTAAATTTTCTGGTGAGTACCAACTAGATTTCTCCATGTTCTATGACTGAGATGTGTGGTGTCCTTAATAATAGAATGTAACTTTTAAGTACTAGAGAATAATCAAAGACATTTGTAATATGCCTGGGCTTTTTGGTGACCCCATTAGCCAGCAACTCTTACCTCAGTCCTGAAAGCTTAGACTCACAATAAAAAAAATATTTTTTAAGGTTGAGTTGTTTTCACTATTTGGGATTGTCAGTTTGGGATGATACATGGACGTTCCTTTTTGAGTTTATTTCGCAGAAGAAATATGGGATTGTATTTTTCCATAAGAAACTTATACTGTTGTCTAATTATTGCTCTTTATGACCAAACTCATTTTTAGTCATCTGTTTGTAAAATCTCTTTGCCTTTGGTATTTTGCATTGCTGCTTATTAGGCATTCGTGAGGGTTTGCCTCTTTACTAATTATGCAGTTGATCACTTGTTAGGATTTAGTCATCTGAAGATTTATGTTGTTTGCTAATTCTATAAAGTTCTCTGTGCCGGGCTTTGGGAATGTTTGGCTCCCAAGGCGACAACTTCTTAGCAGAAGTCCAATTCTCAAATTGTTCATAGTGTGAAGTTGTACTTCTGAGAACTTTGGGCCATTAAAATGAATTGATACCCTTTTAGAGTGTATGCTCTTATTCTGTGGGACTAGATTAGTTACTCTGAAAGTGATTTATTAACTGATCCTGGAACTTTCCTATATTATCTGTCCTGAAACATGATTTCCCAAATGCAACCATACATACACACACACACACACACACACACACACATATTTTGCAATCCTATCCAAGAGTTGTGATGTTTAATAATAAGCCCTGAAGTTACAATTGCCTCATTTTGAAAGTCCTTTTATAAAGATGAGAGTGAAATATACTTTTTTCCCATATAAATTATATTACTACAGTCATTTTATATAGCTGTTGAAAATGTGCTAAGGTGCTTACCTCTTAAAATATCTTGAAATATTTTATACCTCAATTTTTTTCATCATCTTATTCTACTATTTATTTTGTTTGTTTTCTCTCTGTGTGCTGTATGGATACTCTGCATAATTTCATTACAGTTCTATTATTGACTAAATGTACATGCATGCATAGATATAAATATCTTGCATTTTCATTTTGTAGAGTAAAAATCATTAGAATATTGACAGTACATTTATTTTTACTTGTATGTGTGTGTGTGTTTGCCCCAGTACTTGAGTATAGATTAAAAGACAACTTTAAGATATTAATTCTTTCCTATCACCATTAAGGTCCCAAGAGCCAAACTCAAGACCCTAAGAGGACCATAAGAGAGACATACACGGATCTAATCTACATGGGAAGCAGAAAAAGACAAGATTTCCTGAGTAAACTGGGGGCATCATGGGAGAGGGTAGAAGGGAAGGGGAGAGAAAAGGAAGGGAGCAGAGAAAAATATATAACTCAATAAAAAGAAAACTATATTAAATTACAAAGAAAAGTGGATCCATAATGTAGAGGCTACAGCAGTGGTAATTCAGGGAGGGGAGATAGTGAAGCACCAGGGAATGGGTGCTTCTGGGTAGATAGAATGTCTTGCTATGTCAAAGTCTCGCTCTTGCACTTCATTCCCTTTGAAAATACTTATTTGTCCATCTCACACTTATGATATGTTCTGCATTTAAATGTTTCTGAAAGTACATCAATGTCACCAAATAGGATTGTATTTCATCTGTGAGTAGAAAAAGAAATCATATGCAAACTATAAAGAATTGGAGAAATTTACTCAGAGATGTCTATTCATCTTCAGTTTACAACAATAGTGCCAGTTCTTCAGAGTGGAATTTCTATATGGAGACAAAAATATTGGATTGTTATGGACTATCTTTGTATTTTAACTTATCAAATCATAAACAAGAATTTAAAAAATTCAAGCTAATGCCACATATCTACAAGCCAGCCAGACTCTGCACTCTTATCACAAATTTTCAGCTTTTAGTTGATGGATCACTTTAACCAGACTTTTAAAGCAACAAAATATCAATTATGTGAAATTGAAAATAAAAAATAAGTTGCATTCTTTTTACTAAGCAGGTAACTGAAACAGATATTATTAAAGATGGCATCTTTAAGTACAAGATATCTGGTTTAAAATTCTAATGTCTATTATCCATTACTCAAAGTAAAGTGTTTTATAAGTTCCTTAGCACATACCCTTAATGAAAATATTTCTGCTACAGTGAATGCTGCTTCTTGGTCCTAACATTCAATGACCCATTCAAAACTGTGTTTCAATTTGAGTGCTATTTTTTAAAAAAAAAATATAAAAAAACTTGCTATCACTATTCTTTGCAAATTTAATGCAATTCATTTATATATAGTATACACTTTGTAAAATTTAGTCAGTAAACACAAAGTCATATCAGAGTAAAGTAAAATAAGTTTAAAGTTTTGCTTTATATAGAAACTGAAATTTTCTTGTCCAGCTATGTTTTGTCGGCAAGGTTGTATGTTTTTGGGATCAGTAATTTATGACCTGGTAACCAGGCCTTTAGTAAAGCTCTTCAGCCCTTACTAAATGAGTGCCCACTAAAAAGCTGCTGAGCCTTGGTTTGTGAGGTCCTTCTATGTGTTGCTTTCCTTTCCTTTTCTTTTTTTTTTGTTTTTTTTTGAGACAGGGTTTCTCTTTACCTTGGAGCTTATCCTGGAACTAGCTCTTGTAGACCAGGCTGGTCTCAAACTCACAGAGATCTGCCTGCCTCTGCCTCCCGAGTGCTGGGATTAAAGGAGTGCACCACCACCGCCCGGCTTGTGTTGCTTTTCTTGGTTAATGAATAAAGGAACTGCTTTGGGCCTATAACAGAGGTACAGGAGAATAGAGCTAGGCATGAAAAACTTAACAGAATGTTGGGGAAAAGAAGGCGAAGTCAGAGTGATGCCGTGGAGCCGCCAGAATCAGATGCTGGGAATTTTACCCAGTAAGCCACTGCCACATGTGATACATAGATTAATAAAAATGGGTTAAAATAATATGAGTTAGCCAATAAGAAGCTAGAGCTAATGGGCCAAGCAGTAAATTAATGAATACAATTTCTATGGGGTTATTTCAGGGCTAAGCTATCCTGGTGGCTGGGATGAAAAAAACAGCTCCTTGCAACAGAGCCTCTCTGATCTTCAGTAATGCCATCTATAAGATGGATATAATGACACAAATCCTCAAGACTTGTATGTACGGACTAAACCAGTTGGTGCCCATGGTCTTCCTTAAATGGCATTAGCACATAAAATCTCTAATAAACATTAGCTCATGTAATTATTGAAACTTGCATATAAGTAGTCAAATCTTTGATGAATAAGAAATGACCACAGGATAGAAGTACAGAATTAAAATTTCAAGGAACTGTTAACGTTTTCTTACCTTTCTCCTGTAGTACCAGCTTAGCTTAGCTTAGCTAGGTACTATAGCTTTCTGAATTTCTCATAAAAGGCACCTGAATCATTTGCATTAAAAATGCATAGATAAATTAGAATGAGAATCTGATAATTGTATTAGGTGTTTTATTCTTTTTGTTTGATTGACTCATTGTTTTTGAGACAGGTATCCCTTACTTCAGTGTGACCATCTCTCTTTATAGCTGGCAGTAACCTTTGACATCTGATCATAAGATCTCCACATCTGGAGTGGTCAGATTCCAGGCCTCCACTACACCTTAAAATGGAGCTTGCTACTACCTTTTTATTTATGTTGCTTCATACGTATAGGATACACAGACTAGTTATTTTATGTATGTGTTATTTCTCCCTGTCTTTATTTTCAATGAACTGACATGATTGACAGCATATAATTTTGTCTCTAAATAACACACTGCAGAATTCAAAAGCCAAGCATTTGATTTGATTTTTATAATAATGCATATGCTCAGGCCAATCACAAAACAGCTAGTGAAGAACTATACAAAATTAGCGCATAACTGTAACTGATTGCACAGTGTTCAACTACAAATATTTCAGCATGGTTGTCTTTGTGTAATTTAAAAGACCTATGTAATCATTATATGTAATATTATTAGACAGACACATATGAATCCACAGATCTCCCTCACTTATTTTATTTGCAAAAATCATTCCCACCTTAGTATAAGTCAACAATGAATCTTAATAATAATTCTTCCCATTCTTAGGTGTCTGCTTTTTTCTTTCTTCTTTTTGTTTCTGTGTGTATGTACAGTCGTGTGTGTGTGTGTGTGTGTAAATACACACATGTGTGATTGTGTATGAGTGTGATTATGTATGTGTTTGGTGCTTGATCTCATATGCATTAAGGAGGGGGAGCCAGCAGATGATACTGTGTCTGTCACAGAACCTGAAATTTTCTGTTCTAGCTATGCTGCAAAGCTTGGGACTTCCAGTGCTCTGCATGTCTTTTCTCCACACTGCTGGGGAAATAGGCACACATGTTCATGCTGAACTTTGACATATGTGCTGGAGATCAAAGCCAGTGCTCTTGCTTACACAGCAAGTGATCTCACTTTTTACCATTTAATTAAAGTTGTGCTATTTTACCTGTGACACATGTATATGTCTGCACATTTATAAAAACTCATATGGAAACCATCCATTTACTATTTTGTAATAAATTTTAAGATAGTTTTAGTATATATTGTAATAAATTTTAAAATAAATGCAAGCAGTGAATGTGAGAACAAAAGTACTTTTATTATAACTATTTTACTTTACTATAAACATTTTAAAGCAGATGACATATTCAAAATGATGAAAAGACTATTGAGTATGATATTGTCTCCACCACTGCTGAAGACACACACACACACACACACACACACACACACACACACACCTCTATCACTACTAGTTTATCTTGCTATATGACAGACTAAGTCTGAAACATGAAGAACCACTACATATATTTTTTGGAATTTAACAATAGGTAATTGGTTTTAAACTCTCTTCCAAAATTTTGAAAGCAAGACAAACACGATGCATGAAAGACCAACCAGGGCCAGATAGTTGGTTATGTAGTTAAGGGCGCTTGCTGTCAAGTCTGAGGACTTGTTTGATCCCCTAGACTCACATGGTAGAAAAAAAGAACTGATTCCTGTAAGTTACCTTTTGACGTTCAAATGCCTGTTATGTTTTGGGATGGGATGGGTGTTAAGGAGAACAATGGAAATTCAAATCACTAAAACTAGGTTAGTTCTAAGTTTCAGAAATCCCATCATGGGTATTTAAACAAAGCAATTGAAATCAAGGAGATGTCAACATTTCTTGCTTATATTAGCATTATTTATAATCACTGGGAAATAGAATCGATTTAATTATTCATCAAAGATTAAGTAGACTTCAAAATGTGCTATGCATACACAGTAGACTACTATGCAATCTTTAAAAAGGCAATTCTGTCATTTAAGACAATGTTTGGAGACAGAATGTTTCATAAGTAAAAGCAATCAGCAAGTTGCAAGTACTTGTGCAAATATTAATCGATATATTACAATATAAAAAGCAATAGAGTAGGGGTTATCATAGACTAGGAGAAAGGGTAAATGATATCCAGTGTATGATCAAAGCCCACTTTTAAACAGGAGATCTAATTTTTAGTGTTTTGTTGAAGTTTAGAGAGATGCCATTTAATAATCAATACGTTCTTCTAAAACAGTGTGATGATGTTGAATATTCCCACTACAAAGAGAAGACAAATGCATGAAGTAAAAGTTATTCTAACTACTGATGGATCTATTAATATTGTATACATTTATAGCAACATCACAATAAGAATATTCAAGAACTATTTCTTATAAGAAAATTAAAATACATAATAAATACAAATAATAATGTAATATATATATATAATTCCTAACTGCCTAATTCATAATGTGTTACTCAATAATGGCAGGGTTTTTTCTAATTATAGGCATTTATTATTAACTTTTGACCAAATTAACCATGTTCTAGCTTATAAAGAATGTTTTCTTTCTTAATGTTGGCATCATCCAACGTACATTTACTGATCTTAGTAAGAGTACACTAGAAATAAATAATAAAGAGATAATGTCTACCTTAATGGAAATAAAGCAGTATTATTCTCAAGTAATTAAATGAATACTCAAAATGTAAATTAGAAATGATTTGAACTCAATCATAATGTCAATATGGCATTTGGAAAATTCAGGGATTAGAATGAATCCATTTTATGATTTAATTAAGTAGAAGCTGTTTAAATGCAGGAAAAATATCTTTGCTCATACGTTTTATCTAAGTAGAATTTTCAACTCTCTACCATGGGTTTAGAAGGACACAACAGATAGAACTCAACTTATTTGTTTTAGACACAAATATACTTAAACACATATTAACATACAAGATACGTATGCTTCAATTTGTTGTGTGTAATAGATGGCTACTTGTTTGTTCCTAGCTGCTCAGTCCCATAATAACCACACAGAAACTATATTAATTTAATCACTGATTGGCCCATTAGCTCTAGCTTCTTATTGGCTAACTCTTACATCTTAATGTAACCCATTTCTATTAATT
>JAQHUG010000018.1:2402688-2413859 GCA_028555095.1 Dicrostonyx torquatus | reverse complement strand
AAGCAGAATGAAATCTTCACTGTCAGCCAAAGGCACAGGATAACTACAAGGAAATAATGTTTTCTGGACACATCAAAATAGTTGTACATATGAAATCACAGTGATTGTGACAACATGCACAAGATCTGTACAAGAACACACAGACTCCCGGCATGTAGTACTGTGAAATAATATTTTGGTGCACTTTAAATGTATATTAATCTCATTGATTAATAAAGGACTGTGGAATAGCTAGGCAGAAAATGGTAGAAGGACTACAGCCAAAAAGAGAGCATGGGGTATAAGAGATCAGAGTCACCAGGAGATGCAGAGAGAAGCAAGATGGACATGCTGTGCTGGAAAATGGTACTGCCATGTGGCAGAGCATAGATTAAAAGTATGAGTAAATTTAAATTGTAAGAGTTAGTAACAAGCCCAAGCTATCAGCTGAGCATTTATAATTAATACTAAGTCTCTGTGTCATTATTTGGGAAGCCAGTTGATGGGACAGAGCTGAATAGAGGAACAGAAAAACTACCTACAATGGATAAGGGAGGGAATTATAAAATTTCACCGCCAACTGAAGAGCTCTTAGCAACTGACATCTTCTAGGAGAGGACCACTCTATAAGTTTGGTCCCTAATAAGTCAACTGTGCTCCAAAAGAAGGTCACACACCCAACAATATATGAATAATATAGGACATGATGGCTTTTGAAAACATAGGCCATATATTGTATGGGTGAGAAGGGATGGATGAGACCTATGTGGAATGAGGAAGTTGGTGAATATGATCCAAATATATTGTATGAAACTCTCAAAACACCATTTTTGTTTTTTATTTTTATTTATTAATTTATTACTTATTTATTTAAAACAACAAAATGCTGTCAATGTAACTGTCCCCAAACTCTTAGGAAGCTAATGGCACTGTTTTCATATCATACTTATTTAAAAATTCTTCCTAGATTATTCATGATATGTGTGGAATTTAGTGTTTCTAGAACTTGAAGGCTGTATTACATGTGATGTATGTGGATGCCTTGAAGTCTTCTCCTTCTTATAGTTTTCTTTGGTTTTCTCCATGTACCACAATTCCCCATGATTCTAAATCATGTCCATCACCCTGAAACCAGAATATCAGTCATTAAAATTAAATATTTGAACCTAATCCCATATAAATTCAAATTATGTTTAACCCGAATATTTTAAAGAGGTGTGTGACAGGCTCTGTTAGATAATTGTGGCCCTGTTGTCTGATGCACTCCATAAGGGACACAGCTAAGTATTTATGGATCATGATCTTTCTTTGTAGGAAAATAATTATAAAATTTGATTCACTGACTTGCCACAGTGACAGTGTAGAGACCAGAAGAGTCTGCCATAGGATGAACATAATCACTGCCTAGTTTGGATTAATAAAGCCTGTTTTGATGTTAATAAAATTATCTAATTAGGAAGTCATTGCCATCAGCAGATCCAAGTCATACAGAAGTTGATATCTGAAATTCTGTTGCTGAAAAAAGTATTCCCTTATAAAAATGAATATGATTCAGTTGATTATGATAAAATAAAATGTGCAACAATAAGCTTGTCAGCAGCGAATGTTCCTTTGACGTAGCAATGAAGACAGGGATTCTGAAGGGTTTTGAAAAGCATGGTCATTGTCAAAGGCCAGATGGGAAATGAGTAAAAGGATATGTATAAAACCTAACGTTCTGCAGAGCGTTGTGATATGTGTGTGTTTGTGTGCATGCGGGCACATACGTGTGCTCACATGTGTGTGTAGAGGGTGTGTCTATGTGTAAGTTATTTGTTAAGGTGTATGTGTGACATCTGACAACTCAAAGTAATACCTTAAGTCTCAAATAACCTTATTTCATAAACCTGTCTTCGGGCTCTTAAGAATTTTTCCTGATGCTATTTTTATTGATTTACTCTTATTTTATACTCATTCATTGTTGCAGATTTAGATTGTGTTATACTCTTTCAACGGTATTGTCTGCAGGTCTAGATGCACACTATCATTTATCATTTTATGCTGGATTCTACAGAGAAAGATTCAAATTTTCAATCTTTCACAGTATGTAATCTTACCCATTGAGTCACTTTTGCAGGTGAGGATTTCTTTTCAATGCAATAAATTTAAATAGTTCTTTCTGAAGGAAATAGGACCATAGACACAATTCTGGAACTATGATAATTTTGAAATAATTCCAATGTGTATGATAATATACATTGATTTGATACAGATTTTTAAATGTATATTCACAATATTGTGGAAAGTGCTAGGGAATGCCTAAGCTAAAAATTAAACATAGCAATAATACTTTCACAAGAAATAGAATTATATAACACTAAGACTTACAGAGTATCTCATGTTTTCTGCCTTTTGCCAGATATATTTTCAGTTTTCCTACACTACACTTTTTTAAATACCTAAAAAACTTAATGTCAAATATCATATTGAGTTAATTATGTAAATAAACAGAACAATTTCCTACTGAGAAATAATGTTAAAATAATTTTTAGTATGTTATGAATGTAAATCTAGTCCTTACATATGCGTTTTATGCATTTTTATTTGGAGTCGAACTCCCTCACTCTTCTAGTTGCCATCTTCATACATCAAGTCTTTCTGAGATTCCACAGTAATCTCTTACAGAGGACTTTTCTTTTGTGTAAACCCCACTCTGTTATTGGGCTTCACATGTTTTTGTTTGTTTATTTTTGCTTTGTTTGTTTATTTTTCTACTATTTTCCATTTCTCTTAGAAACAAAACAAACAAATCTTTAGTAGTCACTATGTTATAAAGCATGAAATATAAAAGCAAAACAACTTCAGTGCAGAGAAGAAAGGCCAAGAAAGAAGCGACATTTCTACCTGGTAATCTTTTATATGCTCACAGTAATAATTCAGTTCTCCAGAGTGACTGAAGCTTATTTCATCTTCCTGTGCAGAGCCCACTTTCTAATAGAACAGAAGCTTTAATTCAAGTTTCACCATGCATCCTGGTTATATTCATACTAAATCTAAAAGTATATATACTTTGATTTTAAAAAAAATTATGTATTTATTGTACATCCTAGCTGCAGTTTCCCCTCCCTACTTTTCTCCCAGTTTCTTCCCCGACCCACCCTCTGTTACCATCCCCCAACCATTCCTTCTCTGTTAATATTTAAGAAAGGGCATCTCTCCCATGAGTATCAACAAAAATGGCATATCAAGTTGCAATAAGACTAAGGACCTCCTTATCTGTTAAGGCTGGGCAACCTGACCCAGTATGATGAATAGGGTCTCAAAAGCCTGAAAAAGAGTCAGAGACAGACCCTGCTTTACTGTTAGGAGGCCCATAAGAGGATATTGTTACTTACCTTGGTACGTAACTGTAACATTGTCAGAGATCAGCTTTGACAAAATATGCTTAGCAGGGGAAGTAGAAAACTAGTAAAGAGAACCAAGTCCTCAGAAAAAAATAATAAAACTGAAACATAGGATAGTACCAGGAGGGAGTTCTAGTGAATACTGAAATCCCCTGCATTTAATTTTCCACACACTTTTATACCCTGATACAAAAAGGGGAAGAAGATAAAAGACTTCTTTAACATGACACAAAAGACAACTCAGTTACTTGCTTCAATACCTTGAGCCATCAAGCAATTAATCAATGAGAAAATCATTCTTTTGTTTAGGCAATGAACCTACCCCAGATCAAATATCCTGAAGGCAGGCACTCCCCAGGTCAAACCTCCTAATTCAAAAGAAGAAGCAGATGTTTGAATATCTTAACCATTGATTGGCATGGAGTGAATCTATCTGTATGTGCCATCTTAAGTAAAAAAGACCAAGTTACCACACCCTAGGTCAGGGTGTGTAGTCACATTCATTGTCAACTCCTTTAAACAAGCTAAAACTCTGTCACCTACAGACAAGTTAGGAATAGGCTCACATTTTTGGGCCTCGACATAAGATATATGCAGAGGGCCTAGGTCAGTCCCATGGAGGCTCCCTGTTTGTCAATTCAGTCTCTGTTAGCCCCTGTGATGCAAGGTAAAAGGATGGAAAGAACCATGGGAGGGAGAAAAGAAAGGATGGAGGGAGAGAGGAAAGAAGGGAGGAAAGGACTGAGGGAAGAGAGCAAAAGGCTAGACACAATGTTATGAGACAAGGAACCTCCAAAGATGTCACTGATTTTGTTTGCTGTTGGCCATCTACTTCTGGGAATGCCGCCTACCCAAAAGAGTAGTTTGCTTCCTCAGTGAGACTACCTTGGAGAAAACTAAATTTTCATTTGTAAGTGGTTATTAATTGGAGATAGCTTCTGGATTAAGAATGGGGGTAAATGTCTACTTTTGCTTTCAGCTCTAGACAACTATCTGGTATAATTTGGTGCAAGGCCTGTGCATGTTGCCTCTGGCTCTGCAAGTTCACATGTACATCAATCCTACAGATTTTGAGGGCCTATTTCTTTGGTGCCCTCCTTCTCCTCTAGTTCTTATATCCTTTCTGCCTTCTCTTCCACAGCACTGAGGTGAGGGATTTGATGAAGGCATCCCATCCAGGGCTGAGTTTTCCAAGATCTCTCAATCTCTACATTTTGTTTGTCAGTAGGTCTCTGTATTTGCTCTCATCTGCTGCAAGGGGAAGTTTGTTTGAGGATGACTGAGCAAGGCACTGATCCATGGATATAGCAGAATGTCATTAAAGAGTCATCTTATTTCTGTGTTCTTTTAGCAGAGCAATAGTATTTGGTTTTAACCTTGGTCCCTGGGCTATCAAGTCTCTCAAGTTCTTAGTCACCCAAGCAGTGTTGGGTATGGGGTCCATCTTGGGGAGTAGGCCTTAAGTTAAACTAGCTATCTCTTGGTTTCTCCCTTAAGTTTTATGCTACCATTGCACTAGCCTGTCTTTCAGGTAGGACACCATTGTTGATTGAAAGACTTATAGGTGAATTAGTGTTTTCTTTTTTCCTTAGGGAGCTTGCAGAGTACTTTCCTGTACCAGAGTTGTTAGAAAATACAGGTGAAGGCTCTTTATAGGCACCAGCTCGACTTCTTCAGGTTTAAGGAGTTTTGTAGTTATTGTCTTTATCAACAGGGCCTTGGAATTAGTATGTAAGGAATGTATAGCCTGGGATGTTTGGGGATAACCATGGGGTCCCTTAGCCAAACAACTCAGTTAGATGTAACTGATATCCATATCTGGTAGTGGAAACTTCATTTGGTGACAAGAGGTATTCAATCTTTCTCTGCCATTATTTGGTGAGTTCATTTAGATTGCTTTCATATATGTACATATTTTAGGGATCTTTTACTCTATTAGGTTTTCCATACAAACCCTCAGTGGTCCTTAGTTTTACCTCTCTCTCTCCCCATATTTCCTCCCTCATCCTATATTCCCTCCCTTTAAATACTTCTATACACTCATTTCAACACAATCTATCCTCCCATTGCTATCTATTCTATTTCCCTTTTATATAGAACTCTATCTCCACTGCCAGTTCCTTACTTAATCTTTGTGGTTGTATGGAAAGTATCTTGGGTTTTTTTTTAGTTAGTTAAAAATGTCTTTTTATTTTGAAATTTTGTCATTTAATCCTTTAATACATGTATATTTTGTATTTTAGTCTATCTTTTTCTGATTTGTCTCTCATTTTCCTAATGTCAATTATGAGAAATAGGTTATCTCTTTTAGAAATGTTGGTCAGTGTTTTACCATAAGCCTCACCTCACCCAGACACCACAAGTCATTGAAATGCTGTAGATTACCTTACAGGACTTGACAATAAGATCCTGCTGCTCAAAAGACCACATCCTTTAGTCATAGACACGGGGAAACCAAGCTGTTACTAAACTGGTAGCTTTCATAGCACTGGAAGATGCTATGCACACCACCAACAGAAAAAAGTAATCATCAATATTACATAGCTTGATCTTGGTAAGCTATTCTCAGACTTGCTCGGAATGATGTGCCTACGGGTACAGTGATAGCATGGACATCATAAGAGTAAATGCATAACACTGATATTGAATCTGAAAGTCTGTGACTAGACAGGTCTAAGGCCCTGAATGAGAACCTAGAATTATCACTTTGATGGACAGACCTACTAGTAAATGACTCCGAATGACTTATTTTTGTACCTATAGCTTAGTGCTTCCCTCAATCCTTATGCGAGAATTTTTTTTTCTTTAGTAGATGGTGATTAATTCAGAGACCTACAATTCACTGGGCAAGGTGCTCAGTCCTAAGTGGAATATTTCTATTAAATTGGGGGCATAGAGACTGTTTTGTTTTTCATAAGAATTTAGGGTTGGATATCTGTGTTTAAAAGGTTTAGAAGCAACTCAGTTATTACTACAGAACTAAGTGTGAGGAAATATATCAGAGGGGGACATATTAAATAATACAAAGGCTTCAGAATACTTTGAATGAAATAAAATTCACAAACAATTGTATTGTGGGTGAGTTTCTGGGTTTAATCAAAAGGCAAGACTGTGACTGAGTTTAGTCTCCATATATTTATCTTGGTCTCTGATTCCTTGGGAGACCACAAGGGGTAACATAGGAAACTATTAACCTTACATAGGTTTGAAAAACATAATGTGTATGTGCAAGACAAGCAGACAGTGTGGTTAACTGCCCATATTAGTAAGAAGGGTTTTTGTTTTCCAAGAATCCTCATAGATTCAGGGTGTTATTACAGTTGCAGAACCTGGAGAAACGTCCATCATGTACCCCAAGTCATATATATTAGAAGACTGTTTTTATAAACTTCCTAGAAGGACGTATTCATTCCTTACCTCTTCCACCTCAGACTACATAGAAGGCATCAGGAAAAACAATAGCGTGTGGAATCAGAGCTTGAAGAACTAACTTCTACCCCTAGCAATAAGTACAGACTGCCTCAGACCTGTGGTGACTGACTAGACCCAGGAGCAGAATCCAACATTGACCCATAAAACTGGCTTCCCACCAGGAATGGAAAAGTGAACTATTATAGAGAATGCAGTGAAGCTTCAAGGGTATTTATAAGTTCTTCCCAAGATAGGCCATGATTAAGTAAATAGGGCTCATTATGTTGCAGAAAAAATGCAGACGTAAAGTCAGTTTAAAAGAACCTGTAAGAAAATCCTGAGTATGTAAATAGATGTAATCTGAATGGGTCCTCTTCTAGTATGAAAAACTTTACAAAGGTCCATTGTCTTCTATTTTCCCCTAAGAACTTTATGGATTAGATATTATTACCTTTAGTTTACAAGCAAGATAGACATGGATCCAGGATTTAAAAGAAATCAATCAATTCTTCAAAAACTGATGAATGGCAGAATTGATATTATACTATAATCCTTTTCTCAGATGGACTATGAATGCATATTGTTACTTAATATTCCAAATCACAATAATTAAACAGAAAAAAGGATTCAGTTACTCTTCTACTGCTATGAAGAGAAACTATGACTGAGGCAGCTCTTACAAGAGAAACAAACTAACTGGGGACCCACTTCAGAGGCTTAGTCTATTGTTATCAGGGAAGGGGCCATTGGGCAAGTGAGTGTAGCTCTGGAGAAGAAACTAAGACCTACCTCCTGTTCCACAAGCACAAACACAGAGAGAGAGAGAGAGAGAGAGAGAGAGAGAGAGAGAGAGAGAGAGAGAGAGAGAGAGAGAGAGAGAGAAAGCCTGGTGCCATACTTCCAGTGACATAATTCCTCCAAGACCACATATCCTATTCCTTCTCAAATAGTGCAACTCCCTGATGACTAAGTATTCAAATATATGAGCTTATTATGACCAATATTTTTCAAACCACAATAAGAATACACATATAAATGTGTGTATATATCATATATATATATATAAACTGTATCTGATGTGAATGAGATGAGCCAAAAAACACAAGCTGTAATTACCTCCATAAGTTTCCTATCTCCTGGCGTTTCTAGAGGGACTAAATGATTACAGAGCTATAGTTTCTTTGATTCCTATGCAATGCCTTTAGACAGATTTTTGAAAAATATGTTTGGTTTTTAGCTTTTAATGGTAAGTTCTCCCTGCTCAAACTCTATTATGGTAGCTAGGATTGCAATAGAAACATTTGGGGAAGGAATTTGTCAATGGTCTGCCTGAGTTATAATCAATATATAAACACCTAGCTGGGAAATTCCACTTCCACAAATTTATCCTAAATGCAACTCACCTGTATTTCCAAATACATATGTGGAAATATTTTATTGTATATCTCCAAACCACAAAAGTGGAAGGAATTTAAAAATGCAGTCATACCATGGTGTTTATTCTGTGGAATATTCTTTTGGGTCAGCTATAAAAATTGGACAAAAATGTATTGCATTAACATTGAAATACCATAAATCTGGATTGTTAAGTGTGTAACTTGCAACAGAACAGTAGTTCAGAATAGGTTCCATTAGTGTGAAAATAGAAGATTCAAGTGTATATCAGATTGTGCTTTTCAATCTGGCCTTGGGTAAATAAATAAAAATTGTCTTTCCATTTCCTAACTTTCATAAGGCAAATCTTTTTTAAAAAAATATGTAAATGTAAAATGTAAGTGCATGAGAAAGTCAAACTATCATAAATTTAATCCTCTTAATCTAGAATGAGGTAATCACCCATGCAGTTTTCAATTTTTCATGTGATGTGAACCTACACACAATTTTGTTTTTGCACTACTAAGGATAAAATTTATGGGAGCCCATCCACTCTAGTCTTGTACTCTGCCAGTGAACTACACCCAGACCCTAAGGTCACACTCACTCCTGCATCACTCTTCTAGTCCTGGTTTTTTTTCTGAGGGATTTACCCAGGCAAACTGAGACATGCAAAAATAAAGATTTGTTCCATTTGTTAATGGGAGAGTTACTCTAAGGAAACCAGACTATGAGCAATCTGAATGTGCACACTGAAGGACAGAAGGGACAGTACTTCTGTTGGAACACTGGGTACCAGGAATGTGGTTCAATTTGTATAAACTGGATAAGACAGCAAGCTCATGAGCTGGGAAAGCAGATGGAAAGTACTGTCAGCTCACTTCCTGAGTTCTGCTTTTCCTCCTATACTTCCACAATATCTTGGGACATTTTGCCTCTACTTCTTCTTATGTTACTTTATGACCAACAACTTCTGGAGGCTTCACATGGTGTAGAGTTTATTTTGCAAGAATTTTCACCACCATCACTTGTAAGCAACCCACAACTCTTCATGACAGTATTACAGAGTTCTATTTGCTGTTTAAAATTCCCATTTTGCCCTCATGTGTGTGTGTGTGTGTGTGTGTTGTACCTGTTGTAGATATGTGCACATGTGTGTTTGGGAATTTGGGATCAGGCCTATCAGCACACTCCAGAGGAGGCTATCGAGTATCTTACTCCAAAGTTTCCCTTGTTCACTTGAGATAGTCTTTTAGTAAGCCTGAGAGATCTCAGTCAGACCCAGAAAGACAACTATCATATGTACTCACTCATAAGTGGCTTTTAGACATAAGGCAAGGAAAAACAAGCCTCAAATTAACAATTCCAGAGAACTTTTAAAACAAAGAGGACCCTAAGAGAGACATACATGGATCTAATCTACATGGGGAGTAGAAAAAGACAAGATCTCCTGAGTTAATTGGGAGCATGGGGACCATGGGAGAAGGTAGAAGGGAAAGGGGGAGGAAGGGATTGGAATAGAGAAAAATATATAGCTCAATAAAAACAATTTTAAAAATTGCCTAAAAAAATCATCCTTCTCCAAACACCCCTGCCCCTGTTCTGAGGTTACAAGCATGTGTGAGCATGTTGGGCATTTTACATGGCTTCTCTAAATTTGAATTCAGACTCACATATTTGTACAAGCACTTTTAACTACTGTGTCACCTCCCCAATTTTGTGATTTTTATAATTTAACACATCTTTATTCATACAATACATTCTTATTATAATTTTCTTACCCCAACTCCCCCCAGGTCCTCCCCCTCTTTCTCACGCACCCAAATATTCTATCTCACTAGGTTGCAAATACATATGTAATAATAATAACAACAGTAATAATAATAATAATAGATGATGATGATAAAACAAAACCCAATAAACTAGACTATGACATAACAAACAAACAAAAAACATGCAAAAAAGAAATCATGTAGACATAGGGACACATACATTTACACACACAGAAATAATAATAATAATAATAGATGATGATGATAAAACAAAACCCAATAAACTAGACTATGACATAACAAACAAACAAAAAACATGCAAAAAAGAAATCATGTAGACATAGGGACACATACATTTACACACACAGAAATTTCACAAAACACAAAACTGGAAGTTATAATTTAATCTCAAAGACCTGAAAGGCAGAAGAAAACAATAAACAAATAAAAAATGTCCAGAAACCCTGACAAATCATTATGAGACAAAAAGAAAAACCTTTAAAGTTGCTATGGGGTTTGTTTTGTGACCCTTTATTACCATGAACTGTGATGTTTATGTTCAGCGAGATTCTGTTAGAAAAATATTATTATCCTTGGAGAACTTTTCTCAACTAGAGATAGCTTCTCAATTAGGGACAATTTTGTGTGTTCACTTCTCTTTCTTAGTGCTGGGAGCCATCTGGCCCAGACCTTCTCATGTGTTGTGCATGTGGGATTTTTATTTCATGCTATCTCGTGAGCATTATCATCTACTTGAAGAAACAATAAAAACCACTAATTGATTGTACAGATGTTTAGAAATAATTTTCTGCTGTTTCACTTGGGAAACTATTGATTTCTTTCTCAATGCCCAGTACATTCACACTGAAGAAAACAATCTTTCTCACTGAAGACAATTTCACTGACCATTATCTTTCCTTCCTGCATCTAGCTATGAGGCTTACTCATAAAACTTAAGATTACTTATTTACTAATAATATTAATAGTTTAGTTCTAAAATAGTTAAAAAGGAAAACAAAGGCAAGTATGCTTAGTGTCTTCATCTTGTAGTACTGTGCTTCTGGATGGAATTGGATTCATCTTGAATATGGCTGATGGTTTTCAGCAAGATTATCTTCACACAATTAGATGAAGACATCCCTGAAATGTGTTGTATATAGCTCAGAGACTAAGAATAAGAGAAAATGTTCACAGGAGAACATTGTATTTTCTGAAAGTCACCATGATGGTGATGATGACTGTGTGTGTGTGT
>JAQHUG010000018.1:2363777-2375988 GCA_028555095.1 Dicrostonyx torquatus | reverse complement strand
GAACACAATTATGACTTTTTAAATTAATGGGGTGTATTTCAAATTTTCATTATACGTATATGTGTATGTGCATGTGTGCGTGTGTTTCTGTGCACATGTGCACATATTAAGATCAAAAGATAACTTGTGGGAATTGGTTCACTCCTTTCTCGTTCTACATGTAGGATGTGTAATAGAACTCAGACTTACCTATGGAGACATTTTGGTAGTCCTTCAATAGTGTTTTTGATAATGAAGAATCATAATATATTGCTTTCTGAGTACTTATAATGCTCATAAAAGTTACTACATTTTTGATAGTTAGAAGATTAAATAAAACTAGTCAACACCATAGTAAAACAAAAATAGCACATTATATAGCTATGAACATACCAACAATACTGTAAAAAATGTATCGCAAACTATCCCTGAGTTGTTGAACAATTTCCGGAATGGTTATTCCCTAAGCATCTTCTCTCCCAGATGCTACATCTTTCCTTTGCTGAGGGATAATCTCACAGTAATTCACTCAGTGGCTCAAACTCTCTTCTATTATTCATTTTTGCTGGTTGTATATCATTTTAGTTGCTCAATCCAAATGTTAGGGTAGACCCATTTGGAATTGCCTCTATTAAAGTTTTGTTAGTATGAAAATTAAGGTGTGCTAAGCATATTTAATGCAATTTCACCAAAAATAAGAAAATCACAGAATAGCATGCAGAATTTATTCATATTTTATATATAATTCATTGTTTTATCAAATCATTTCTTGCATCTCTTATTGACCTTCATTTAGTGAATGTCTCTCTCCAACTGCCATGTGTAATACTTTATTTGGTCATTGCATGCTTGTTAATACCTTCATTTTGGTCACAGATAACATCAGTAATGTTCCAGATTTCCTAATGTCTTTAAAGGATCATGCACATATTAAGATGTATGGAGAATTTCAAGAACATCACTACAGCCCTGGGAATGAGTAAACACAGAAGCACAGGTCATTTATATATCTGGACCTTGCTTTTTGCCTGTGCTAATTCTTTGGTTTCTATCTGATGTTTGTCTCACATGATAACAGTTTACTTCATCTAGCTATAGTTAGCTTAGAGAACCCTAATTTCTATCTCAAAACAGAAGAATAAATGAAAGCTTGAGGTTGCATGGTCTATATAGGAACTCCCAGGCCATCCAGGAAGATGGATGTAGTTGCAACTACACAGATCATCTCACATCAATGAAATTCTTGAAATCCATATCTATCATAGAAGCGTGAATTATACTGAAATATATTTAGTCAACGAATCATTATTTTGTCATAATAATTAACATACTGTTAGCATTCATTATAGCAATAACATGAAGAGGGTCTCTCTCGTGTGTGTGTGTGTGTGTGTGTTTGTGTGTGTGTGTGTGTGTGGACAGGTAGGGGTTAAATGAATATAGTTTTATGTCTATGAATACATGCAAGTTTTGCCTATTAGACAGAAAAAAACAACATCAATAACTTAACAGTAACCCAAAGGATACAGAATTTTAAGCCACAGAGCTAACCTATTTTTTGTTGGTATAGCTTAGATATTTATGCTATACTACAGTTTTTCTTAAGATGCTATTTGGAAGTAAGACTTAAGAAATTGATTTAGTTTCATTAATCATGAACAAAGTGTTGTCTTCAGGAATGAGTTTCTTCGTAAGGCAAGGCAAACACCAAGATCTTTGTCAGTATGTATAAGCAAGGAGGACAGAGTGCCAGGACACTCAGTAAGAAGACAGGTAGCTAAACTAAGAAGCCCGGTCCCTCTGTGCTTTCATCTATCAGCAAGTGTCTTGATCTTAGACTTCTTTACACAGAATTGTGCAAAAGATGTCATTATAGTCTGAAAGCAGCCAAGGAGGTATGAAATCCATTCTGAGAAACCAACCAGTAAAGAGTGTGGCTACTGTCTTCTTGAAACCCTATGTCTCAGAGACCAAAAATCATTACAACCCTTGGATTTAGACAAATAACTAATATGTGTTACTTGATATGTTATGTGTAGGAATCTACAACATAGAGACAACTAATAAATACAACCTACCCCGAGCATCCAGCTTAGAAATGAAGTCAGGCATTAACTGATCTTCCAATGACAGTTATTAGAGAGGAATGTAGACTACATAAAGCATTGAGCAGATCAGCGTTGATAGCTCAGTAAAGATGCTTAGACCAAAATGTGAACAAACTCAGTTTTCCCAAGGATAAAACCAATAAAAACATAGCTGTGGTTTGACATTCTGAGTACAGACAAACAACATTCAAAACATAGCAAAGTTATAGCACATGATCATTTATTATTTATTCACACTAGTAATAGCTTTCAATTTTACTTTTCATTAAAATAAGACATGGGTAAATTTAGAGTCACTTAGTTTTCTAAGGGTGGCTAGAAAAAAAATCACATCCTTCACACATAAGTCTTTTCAGAAGCAAATGTTTTCTACTCGTTTAGCTAATTTTGCAGATAAATCACATCGAATTAACCACTATTTAATTTTTCATTTTGAGCTTTTATCTATTTAATTTTCCAATGGAGGAGAGAAAAATTACACTTTGCTCTATTATCTTATTATACTCTTATTATTCTCTCTCCTTCCTTTGCCCCTCCTCTCTTTCAGATTTAATCTTATAAATTTTATGGGCTATTTTTAGTGCTCACTTCAGAGACAAAGGAAACACAAGTGCCAGCCATAGTAACATCTTAATATGTTAAGATTAAGATATGTTGACTTTCAGATCTGATCACATTTTATTAATTTGATTATTTATGATGCATGTTTTTGTGGTATGGGAGATTTTTTCTGTCTGTGTGTTGATTTTATTGGTTAATGAATAAAGAAAACTGGCTTGTCCTAGAGCATGGGAGGAGAAAGGCAGAGTTAGGAGAAGCTATGGATCCCTTGCCTAAGGCACACGCTGGGAACTTTAACTGGTAGGCTACAGCCACGTGGCCATATAAAGAATAATAGATATGGATTAGTTTAGGATATGTGTTTAGCTAGAAATATGCTTAAGCTATTGGCCAAACAGTACTGCAAATCATATGGTTTTCTGAGTGGTTATTTTGTGGCTGGGTGGCCAGGATGAACAAGTGACCTTCTCCCAATGTGTGTGTGTGTGTGTGTGTGTGTGTGTGTGTGTGTGTGTGTGTTTGTTGGATAATGTAGATGGATGTACCCTTGTGGATAAGTGCTTGTTTGCATGTGTAGAGGAAAGAATGAAAGAATGCTTGTTCTATCCTTGATTTTTCTTGAGACAGGGTCTTTTATTGAAACTGGATCTATGCTAGTAGCCAGCAAGTCCACCTATCCTCTTGCCCCTACCCACAATAATGGTTGAGCTTACAGGGACATCATTCCTGGATTTTTTCCCTTTTTAACTGATCTTTAGTCCTTATCTTATTTCTTTGCAGTAATAATATCCTCATTTTTATCGAAATGACTTGGTTTAAATATGGTTGGATTTTCCAGATTCTGTAATTAGAAAGAAGTCATACTGCAATTGATCACACGTGTAGGTAATCCTTCAATGCCAGTGCCAATAAGAATGTGAGAATTCTTTGCCCCTGACCCTTCATGTGTGGGAAAGGTCCATGTCTATGTCTTGGAAAGCTATGTAGCTTCACAAAAGTTTAGTCAGAATTTTCAAATTTCTATCTCTGAGGTTTCCTATTCCTGTTTGGGTATTGCATTTATTTTTACAAAGATTGCACATATATTTCATCAAGAGTATCTTTCTAGTTTATCCATTGTAAACATTAAACTCAATTTTTCTAATGTTTTCCCGAGATGAAAATTTCACATGTGAGTGTACCGTAGTTGTTTGATATCAGGAGAGTTATTTTACTTTATTTTGGGTATAAGGATATTATGTAAACATAGAGTTATTATAAAGTTTAAATGAAGAAAGGGATGGATATGTGTGTGATCTACAATGTCGATTTATTCTCTGTGGTTCTATTAAGTGGCTGGTAATTAACTACAAGTTGTGTGTTTTGTTGTTTAAATTATAAAAAATTGCTAATCCATTTTAATCATTTTCCCCTGAAAAGTTCCAATAGATTTATGTACCCACAGTATGAATTCTGAATTGCACATCAAATCTTTTTTGGTATGATTTTTAGGAGTAAGGTACTAGATCAATTTACATTTGCTATAATAGCCGTCTTTAATGGTTAGCCTAGACAGTGACACTATAGTGACAGAGACAGAGTCTCGTTTTGTCATGAAACCTTGTCAGCCACCTATTGTGTAGCTGTCAGATTAAATCAAACACAAGAATCCGGGTCAAAAAGCAAATATTGACGCTTCCATGTGCACAAAGTTCTACGCACATTACCGCAGCATGCACATGAGGCTTCCTTTCATCCTTGCCTTGAATAAGAAGTGAATATTATTTTACAATATCTCTGAAAATCCCATTTTCTGTTACAGCTTCCCTGTTGCATTTATATGATTTTGAGTGAACTGTCTTTCTCTTTTTTTAAAAAAATTAGACTATGAATTTATCACTTCCAAATGGCAATCTGGAATCAATAGTGTACACTTGGCAGTCTCTAACATCATAAGCAATTAAACACTCAAAATATACGCTTAACTTAAAATTGTGTTGACATGTGAGTTGGCCACAGCTGTCCTTGTATCTACAGCCAACAATTATAAGAGCATATTTGTGGGGGAAGTAATCAGAAATGAATGAACTGTAGGTCAGACCACAACCTAAATCATTTAGTTAGCGAACATACTCGAACTCTTTTACATAAGGATTATGGCCTCAAATTTATCCCCAAAACACAAAAGTCAGAACCAAACATTGCTGTAATTCTCAAAAGTGGCAAATCTTCTCAAATTTCTAAAAGCTATCCTATCCAATGAATGCATGCATCTACTTAAGCATGTTTGGATGTGATGTATACATGCATAATTCAATGAATTTATTGAGTGCATACTAATGCTGGGTTTTTCATAAATGGTTGTTAATCTTAAAATGTGATTTGGTCATTATATTCCTTAAATGTATGCCAAAGTGAGTAATCATTCTTGTGGAGTCACTGATACTTCACTTTTCTGTGCATTAGTTCATTTAGTACATAGTACAGGCCTATAAGTTATATTCTAGGGTACAGAGAGTTTTTTAAAAACTACATCCAAATTCTCATAATGAATAAATCATTGCATCAAAAATTTGATCTATGCTATGTGGAAACAATCCTTCTATTATTTTTGTCATATAAATGAAACCCCAAAGAAATGGGTGGCCTCCAGAAGCATGTTTAAAATGAAGGAGGCATTTGTATTGAATAATTGAATGTGCTGTTCCTATACTCTCTGTGTGGGTGCATACATATGCATGCATGTTTTTGCTAAGTAGCCACCCCAGGCTATCAATTTTTGATGGGAAATCTTTTCAATACATGTGTCACAGTATAGATTGTGGAAATGAGTTGTGATTTGCCTTATGCAGAATAATGTGAACATGTTTTGCTACTGAAAGTCTGGACCTGCCTTCTACTGGTGGAAATTTCACATCACATGTTGAAATTGCTTTTCCATCTGTGAAGCTGGCGCAGACCCCTAAGGCATGACAAGCTTTGTCTGGGTGTCAATTACTGTGCAAAGTGGTTGATGCTGATTTAGGCTCCAAGAAGGAAAAGAGCACTTCTGCATTGTCTGAGATACAAGTCCCTCCTAGCAATATGGAGGCATTCAGAATTTTCTAGGTGGTCAGATCTGGTGTCAGACAAGACACAAGGAACCTGTGATTCTGAGATCATACACAATGCCTGTGGATCATTTCTAGAAATAATTTAAATCATCTCATTATTCTGCATGTCCACATCATATTTTGAGCCAAATGCTGAGTGTTAGAGACAGCAGTATTCTTTGTCTCTGTTTCTTCATGGTAATAGAGAATCTTTAGGAGCACAAAAGGCCACTAGTATATATTTTAAAAGCGAAACACATGTGTCAATTGTTTTGTCATCTCTGAGCTTAAGCCATCTCATGAAATTTAAGGAACTATTATAAAGCAAGTGATCAGAACTAGAATGCTAATGAGGCACTTTTGAAATGAAAAGATTATATTTTTAATAAAAGGCCCATGACTATCATTATCCTTTTATTGTCACTTTTTATTTTTGAAGTTATAATGTAATAACTTCAGTTCCTCCTTTCCTATACTCCCCATAAACTCTTCCACATATCAACTCCTTGTTTTGTTCTCTTTCAAATTCATAGCCACTTTTCATTAATTGTTATTTACACGTACACACACACATACAAATACACACACACAATACTAGTTGAAATGTGCTCATTCTATATAATGTTGCTAATACATATGTTTTCCTACTGTAATACCCTGAACTAGTAAAGTCAGAGATTATGGAGAGAATCCACAATTACCTTTTCACTAAACTAGCATAATCCCAAACTAAACTCTAAATATCTGTCCTTCTACCCACAGATAAGTGTTATCCTCACCCCTCAACAAAGAGATTTCTTTTTGCAACAGACAGCGGGCATTAAGAAATGTGTGCATCCTTTTAAAAGAAAGCCAGGCATTTTATAGAAATAATAACTTTATGATTCAGAGAACATGAATGACAGACCAACGAAACAACTGAATTTGAAAGTGGTTTTGTTGTGCAGAACGCTGTCATGCACTGTTGCCAAAATTACCTAAGTCTGGATCTCTGATGTGATTTGAGCTGTGAATTAGTAAGTGCATTATGGGAACATGTTAATCCAAAACAGTGAATCCCTGTGATGTGTGATTTATTGCTATTCACTGGCTGGTAGAATAGGAGGGGAAAAGGCTACTGCCTGCATACACTCATATTTAAAAGCACTAAAGTACTTTAATTTCACTTTCTTTATACAATTTTGTAGGAGTTAATTTTATCTTCCATTCTGTAAAATGAGCTAGGCCCAGAATCAATTATAAATACATACACATATGTGCAAATATACACACACATACTACATATATATCTATTATAAATACATGCACATATGTGCAAATATACACACACATACTACATATATATATGTTGACATTGCTAATATGGTTATCAATCACACAATTTTATCAGCACATACTTAACTGCTATTTATCAACAAAATGCTGTGTGTCAGTTGACTTACAAGAATCTAGCTGTTCTTTTGTAGTATTTTTAAAAATCATATTCTCACTCATCCATATTCTTTTAGATTTATCAACCATAAGAAGATCTGTTAAAAATATCAAGATACACAAACATATTTTAGTTTAATTGTATTATGATTATTTGGTGACTTATTTTCTCATTTTATCACCAACATTTTTTTATATTGATTTATCTAGTATACACATGTGCATTCCTGTGTGACATGGTAAATATATGGAGGTGAAAAAACAACCTGTAGGCCAGATGTTTCTTTCCCACCACACCATGTGTGTCCCTTGGATTGAAATTTGGTTCAAAGCTTGGTAGCCACTGCTTTTATTCGACAAGTTGTTTTTATTGGCCCTCAATTACTTTTAAATTATTGCTTTGTAAAGATGTATTTATTTTATGTGTGACTATTTTATATATATATATATATACATATATATATATGTATATATAAACCACTCATGTGTCTACTGCTATCAAACATCACAATAGGGTTTCAGATCACATGGGACTATTGCTGCTAAGAGTTGTGAACCACATTGTGGGTGTGGGAAAAGAACATGGATCTTCTGTAAGAACAACATGTGCTCTTATTCATTGATTCATAACTCCATGCCCAAGGTTTCAAATGATGTCATTCTTTCCCCAGCATTGTTAGCTATACTTACTATATGGATGCATCTGAATTTGTGATTCTCAGCGAGACTATCCATCTTCCACCCTATCCAACCACAGAAAACTCAACATGAACAGCTCTAATACATTTAAAGTTTAAAGGAAGGAGAGTTATGTAAAATGGTCTCCTAAGAGGACACTTGATCAGTGTTTGTGATGGCAAAAAGTCAGATTTTTGCAGGGCCTGGTGGTGCATGCCTTTAATTCCAGAATTTGTTAGGTAAGGGCATGCAGATTTCTGTGAGTTCAAGGCCAGCCTGGACTACAAAGCGAGTTTCAGGACAACCAGGGAAACCCTGTCTTGAAAACCAAAAGTAAACAACAAAAAATATTCAGATTTTTCTGAGTTTGTTTCCTATTATAACAAGTAGAAAATTTATTTTTATAGATTTAATATAAAAGTGAAAAATACATTTCTTTTAAAAATATTTATTCTCAACTCATCTTTCCTAACGTATTTCATAGTTGTACACCTTTTGCAACTGCTCACACTATTATTTCTACTCCAAATATACACACTGCCACACAAAACATTCAAGATTGTCATACAACTTTGTGAATCCTACTTCTGATAAATTATTGTCTTCTCTACATTTTGTTAAAGGCTATTTATTTTCTGTTTTTCAACACATACAAATCCTACTTCATGTAATAATTACTTTGTCTATATCTTAACATTTTAATAGGTAGTTAATTAAGGCTGTGATGTATGCTTATCCTAGTAATAAGACAGACGACACATCTCTAGAATATAGTAATTAAAAAACTCTAATAGCATCCTAGTACCTATACAGCTTGGTCATACGTGAAATAATAGCATGGAGAATGCTTGTGGGCATCATCAAGGTTAACCTGCAGACCTCTGTAACCTGCAGAGCTCTGTATAGCAGCCTGGTAAGGTTTATTCAAAAGATGTGTTAAGACTGTAAGGACAGTTCATATTCTAGTTTTTAACTTCCTACAACCCCAGCTCCCTCTCCTTACCTGTGAGGTATTGTAAAAGTCAATGGATGGAGATAGAGCCAGAGACCCACATTCACACCAGAGCAAGGGATTGTGCTACCAAGGTCCAGTGGAAGGGCAGAAGGAGGGAGAAGATGAGCAAGGACGTCAGGACCGTGAGGGACTGGCCCACCAACAGAGACAGCGTGCTTGATCTATTGGGAGCTCAACAAATCCAGCTGGACCGGGACTGGATGAGCATATGACCTAACCGGACTCTCTGAATGTGACTGCCAATGGGGACTGACTGAGAAGCCAATGATAATGACACTGGGACCTATCTCTTCTGCATGTATTGGCTATTTGGGAACTTATTCTATATGGATGCACATCTTCTTAGACCGAGGTGGAGGGGGGAGGGCTTTGGGCTTCCCATAGGGCAGGGTATCCTGCCCCTTCTTAAGGAAGCAGGGGGATGACAGGAGGGGGGGGGGGGAGGGGGAGGGCCGGGAACAAGGGGAGTAAATGTAAAATTTTCTTGTAATAAAAAAAAAGAAAGAAAGAAAAAAAGTCAATAGCCTTGTATTTATAGGACTCATAGAAACAGCAAGTTAGAAGCAATGATTACAATGAGGAACTCCTTCCAAAGATGCATAGATAAAGGGTTGCCACTGTGGAACTTGGATGGAATCTCACAATAAAGCCGCCATCCGGAGGACATGTGTTCGTCTGTCCTGACTTGATTGTTGCTCAGGGCAAAGAACCCTACCTGCAAGGCATTTGTTGAAAATGATCATGATCAGTGCCATCAGTTGATAGGACAAGTGTATGGAGTGGCAATGCTAGTCAGGAAAAACAAAGATGAGCAAAAGTATTCAAAGAAAAATCTGAAGAATGAGATATGCATAGATTGTTTGGAAGTGTTCAATGATCCTTGGACCCATGTAGATTAGATAAAAGGTCATAGTTGTTTGCAGCCCCCAGAAGGCATAATCACTAAGCATGGACTAACTTCAAACACTCCCCAAAATTAGGGAAGGTCAAGATGTTCCCCCCCCATTGGAGCTTGAAAAATACAACCCTCCATCCCCAAGTATTTTGAAAAGTGCTTCCTAACATTGGATCCATGGTATTGTTTTCTAGTAATTAAATAACAAGTGAGGTAACAATTAGAAAGAGAATCTGTATGCTATTTCTGCTTGTGAGGATAGTGTACTGCTTTGACATGGTTAAATAAATTGGTTCAGCAAGGTTACAGAATGAATATCTGTAGAGGGAATAATTATATTCTAGTGTGTTATAAACAAAGAATCTATTGACAGAAGTTAGAAAGTCAACATTTAGTAGAAGTAAAGCAAGCAAATATTTGGGTGTACAATTAAACATATTATCATTGTTATTATCATTATTGTTTAAATATATGGTAGGTATGTGTGTGTGTCATAATGTGTGTGGAGCTCAAAGAATAGTTTTGTGGAATTAGCTCTTTCTTTTCACCTTTAAGTGGGTTCTGAGTCTCAAATTCAGGCTGTCAGGTTTGTGGAGCAAATGCAGTTATCCCTTAAATAATCACTCTTTCCCCTTGCGAGTCTTAGTCAGTGTTCTATTACTGTGAAGAGACACCAAGGCCACAGTAACTCTTATAAAAGAAATCACTTAATTGGAGTTTTGCTTACAGTTTCAGAAACTTAGTCCATTACCATCATGGTGGGGAAAATGGCAGTAGGCATGACAATCAAAGTGCTGGAGAAGTAGTTGAGAGCAACAACCTGATCCACAGGCAGAGATGAAGAGCTAGTTCTAGCATGGACTTTTGAAACCTCAAAGCCCACTCCAGTGACATAGTTCCTCCAACAAAGCCACACCTCCAATTCCTTCTAATCCTATCAAAGAAATGCACTCCCCAGTGACTCAGCATTCCAATATCTGAGTCTATGGGAGTCATTCTTATATAACCAAGGTGTAATCTTACTATAATAAATTAAAATACTTATATTAAAAGATGTGAATAGTAGTTGAAAGAAATTAAAGTAATTATAATGGATAGATATCCATGTCCCTTGTTCTAAGGTAGAATCATTACGCTAACAATGACACAACTTGGTAATTAATTCATCATCATCTTCACCAAAATCACAACTGAGTATACTTGAAACACTTGAAAGTTGTCACTAAAATTCACAGGATGTTTGATAAATCCATTATAACAAAAGTAATACTGAAAATAAGGGAAAAGGCTAAAATTAAACCATCTCAATCATTATATTAAAGGGAATGGAGCATTGGCTTATGGAAATGAATATGGTTTCAGAGAATGTAACTGAGATCCATATAAAAATTTAATATTTTGGGGGCTGAAGAGATGGCTCAGTGGTTAAGAGCACTGACTGCTCTTCCAAAGGTCCTGAGTTCAATTCCCAGCAACCACATGGTGGCTCACAACCATCTATAATGAGATCTGGCGCCCTTTCTGACCTGCAGACATACACACAGACAATATTGTATACATAATAAATAAATATTTTAAAAAAATTAATATTTTGGTCAATTCATCTTCAGCTAGAGTTCCCAGATTAAAGAATAAATATTGTTTCCAAGCACAGTTAATACAACGATGATTCCATTCACAAAAGGAAAGCATTATTTTGGAGTCTCACTTTTCTTGCAAATATGCAGGCAACCAGAAGCACACACATGCACACGCGCTCACGCACACACGCACACACAATAATAGACACAGATGTTTATGTTAAACTTTTCAGTTAAAAGACGTGAGTAAACAACAACAGAGAAAATCAATCGGCCTTCACATAATTAAACACCTTGGTATAAAGGGCACTTTATGAAAATCAACCCATAGAATGGAAGAAAGTACCTGCCCATACAGTTTTGATAGTGATATTGTGTGGAATATATAAGACCACTTCCAAAAGACAACAAGCAAAACAAACAAATTAAAAGATCAATTAAAATGAACATGGGATTTGAAGCTGTATTTCTTCAAATAAAGAAACACAAATGGCCAGTGTGTATATGAAAAGACACTGGGAAGTATTAGAGCTACTAAACATGTAAACCAAACTGCTATAAATGACAATCTCAAGGATACTAGGATAGCTTAAATAAAGAAGACAGACACTAACGTGTTTCATCAGAGAGATTGAAATCATTTGCTTCATATATAAAACAGGACAGTCCATTAGGAGTCAGGCTGCCATTTCCCTAGTGCCACCAGTGTAAGGTTATCCTGTAATTGGATGGTCCTATTCCTAAGGCTAAACCGAAAATATCAAAGATTATGTCTATATAAAATATCTTATAAACATTCATATAACAGAATTCATCATAAACAAAACAGGACATATTACTGTCAGCTGAGTAATGAAAGGATAAATGGATAGGTATGCAGTGAAATAGTTTTT
>JAQHUG010000018.1:2334108-2351614 GCA_028555095.1 Dicrostonyx torquatus | reverse complement strand
CTTAGGCCAGGATGGAGGTAGGAGGGCCTTGGGCTTCCCACAGGGCAGGATACCCTGCCCCCTCTTAAGGAAGCAGGGGGAGGGAGGAAGGGTATTGGGGGAGCGGGAGTGCCTGGGACAAGGGGAGTAAATGTATTTTTTTTAACAATAAAGAAAAAAAAGGAAAAAAAGAAAAGAAAAAGTAAAATTCTCACTATTTGCTGACGATATGATAGTATAAATAAGTGACCCCAAAAATTCTACCAGGGAAATTTTACAACTCATAAACACCTTCAGTAATGTAATAGGAAATAAAATTAACTCAAAAAATCAGTAGGTGTCCTTTACACCGATGATAAATTGGCTGAAAGAAATTAGAGAAACATCACCCTTCACAATAGCCACAAGTTAACATCAAACATCTTGGGGTAAATCTAACCAAACAAATGAAAGACCTGTATGACAAGATTTATAAATCATTTAAGAAAGAAATTGAAGAAGACACAACAAAATGGAAAGATCTCACATGCTCTTGGGTAGGTAAAGTTGGCAATCTACAGATTCAATGCAATATCCATCAAATTCCCAGAAAAATTCCTCACAGACCTCAGAATAACAAAATTTAACTTCATATGGAAGAATAAAAAAATCTAGGATAGACAAAACAATCATGTACAATAAAGAAACTTCTGGAGGCATCACAATCCCTGACTAAAACTTCACTACAGAGCTACAGTAATAAAAAGCTTGATATTGGTATAAAGACAAACAGAAGGATCAATGGCGCCAAATCAAAGAACCAGATTATCAATACATATGCTCACAAACATCTGAGTTTTGGCATAGGAATTAAAGGTATAAAATGCAAAAATAAAGCATATTCAACAAATGGTGTTGGCATAACTGGATAGCAACTTGTAGAAGATGAAAATAGATCCATATATATCGCCATGCACAAAACTCAATTCCAAATGAAACAAAGACCTCAGCATAAAATCAACCACAGTGAATTTCAATAGAAGAGAAAGTGGGGAGTTCACTGGAGTGAAGGAATCAATTCCTTGATATAACATCAGTAGCACAGACACTGAGAGCAACAATTAATAAATGGGACCTCTTGAAACTGAAAAGCTTTGCAAAGCAAGGGACATGGTCAACAAGACAAAACAACAGCCTACAGAATTGGAAAAGATCTTCACTAACACCACATCAAACAGATGACTGATCTCCAAAATATACAAAGAACTCATGAGACTTGACATCAAAAGAGCACATAATCAAATAAAAAATGGGTTACAGAACTAAACAGAGAGTTCTCAACAGTCAAATCTTAAAAAGCTGAAAGATAATTAAGGAAATTCTCAAGAACTTTAGCTATCAGAGAAATGCAAATCTAAACAACTCTGAGAGTCCATCTTACACCTGTCAGAATGGCCATGATTAAAAACACTGATGACAGCTTATGCTAAAGCAGATGTGGGGTAAAGCAAACACTCCTCCATTGCTGATGAGAGTGCAAACTTATCCAGTCACTTTGGAAATTACTATGGCGATTCTCAGGAAATAAGGAAATAATCTATACCTCAAGACAATGTACAGCTGCTGGGTATATAATCAAAGGATGCTCAATCATACCACAGTGCTATGTGCTTAACTATGCTCATAGTAGCATCATTCATAATAAACATAACCTGAAAACAACATAGATGCCCCTAAACCAAAGAATAGATAAAGAAAATGTGGTACATTTTCACAATGGAATACTACACAGTGGTAAAAAATAATGACACCTTGAAATGTTCAGGCAAATGAACAGATCTAGAAAAAACTATATTGACTAAGGTAACCAGGACCCAGAAAGACAAATATAATATGTGCTCATTTGTCAGTGTCTAAACCCCAGAGAACTTAGACAACAAAGAGGACACTAAGAGAGACATACTTAGATCTACATAAGAAGGTGAAAAAGACAAGATCTTCTGAGTAAATTGGGAGCATGGAGGTCACAAGAGAGGGTAGAAGGGGAGAGGGCAGGAAGAGAGGGAAGCAAAGAAAAAAACATAGGTCAATATAAACAATAAAAACGTAATCCAACGCACTGCAATGTGACAATAATTAAAACTTTCGGTAAATACATGCAGTCACAGTGACATCCTTTGGTAAATACATTGAGATACCACATGTGCCACCGTGGCATTTTTAAATGTAGGAACAACGTGAAACTGTCAGAGATGTCACAAATATTTGAACACAATGGGAATATCCAAGTTAAGAGAAATCTTTAAAAAGAATTTTTGAGTCATCTCTACCAAAACCACAGCTGGAAAATTATAAACCAAATATTAACAAAATGAATGCAGCTATTTTTAAAATCAAGATTATTGACTTGGGTTTATTGCATAAATTCAAGGTTGTTTTATTTTCTGGGAAACTAATAAGATTTACCTCATTAGCTATCAAATTTTGTAATTAAATGAGGGAGTTAGAAAATGACAGTTTGGTTTGGTTCAAACACAAACAAATGAGCTTGTACAGAAAGGCGGGATACAGGAATCCACTTGGGCAGCTGGAACAAGGTAGCCTTTCCAATTATAGTGAAAAGATTGTATTTTCAGCAAATTTGCTCCAACAGATAAATATGCAAGTTAGAACCTTGAAATCAGAACAGCACCTAATAAACCAACTTTAGCCTTTGTAAACTGTGAGTTAGGAGGCTGAACCACACTGAGATTCTTACCCTATGGGAGGAGCTAGAGAAGAACAGAACTGTATAAAAGAACTGAATGACCACTGGGCTCTTGGGACCAACTTGCAGGTAACAAAGGATCCAAGTAACAATTGATGTCTTCATGAGAGCTAAGTGAGGCACTCATCATGGCTAATGGCTTGGGGTGAAATTGGGGATATTTATATGGAAATTCTATGTTCAAAGAAGAGTCCTGAGAAGCAAATGGGGTGAACCACAGGAAACTGGTACCCTCTGCATCTCTCTCTGTATTGCTAATGAGCGACGCTCTACTGTGCGTGGGTGTGGGGGAATGGCCTGTGCATCATGGCCAACTCCCAAGCTCAATATCTTCATCAAGGCTACTTCCATCCTGGAGGAATGTCGAAATAAATGAAAAGGAGAATTTGTTGATCTTAATTTAACTTCAAAGGGTATGTGAATAAATGTGACCTATAAAGTGAGTTGGCTTTTTATCAGAAAATATTTCTAAGGTATAGCACAAACATAGTAATAAAGAAAAACATTGATGATAGTACATGTTTTTAGCTTGGGAAAGGCGTGTTTCTTTAGACCCAGGCACTTGGAAGGCTGAGACAGAGGAAAATTTCACCACGTCTGAAAGCTAGGAAGGTGCCTTCTCAAGTTAATTAATTCATTATTAGTAAAAATTTAAAGACGGATAAATTTTAGAGCAGATACAAACAAATTAACCTTTGGTAACTGAGCATACATGTGTGAGAGGCTTCAGAGTGTTAAGATGTGCAATAGGCTACAAGTTTAATAGGGAAAATTTAGACGATTTCAAGATCTGCCGGACATTATCTAGCATATTTCATGTGCCCACGGATCTGGATTCGCACAGTAATGCCAACCCTAAATACGTATTCCCTATGTATTACATACATATATAGTCCTAAATCCAGTACAAACTAGAGTGTTGCATCCTTAAATGTGTTTTCAGTAGAAATACCTACCAATTGTAAGAGCAACCATTAAGTTGTGTGTCATACACATGACACACTGTGTTTACCGAATAGAAATGGACAAATTAGTAATATATGAAACACCACAGAAGGAATGAAAGGAGTCATGAAAAAAATGTGATATAATGTGGCCCATATGAGACTTTCAAGGCCTGAGCTACATACACTCCAGAAGTGTTAGAAGTGTAGACAGACGCTACAGTCTCACTGGGGACTGAAGGCAGCTGCTAAAGTCTTCATAAATATCTAATCCATATCTGACATCATATGAGGCTTTTGTGAGAATTCATGATTTATGTATATAGATATATATGAAAATATATTTAATTAAGTATTATATATTAGGTCTTAGTCATCCTGAACCATATATTCCTTATCATTACTATCTGTCTACTATTGAGCAATTTACATAAATTGTGAATCAATTTTCTACAGCTTGAATGGATATTATCATTTTATATGTCTTCCTTTCGTTGAATGTATTATATGTGAAGACAACAGATATAAAGTAGATAAATATGGGTTGTCATCTAAGAAACATGACAAGAGATGTGTATCGCTGTGCTTAGTGCTTTGCATGTTATCATTTCCACTGTTTATTGAAATCTCCGTGTTTCATTAGAGCATTCATGTTTCCATGAGCATTTGGCGCTGAACTTGCTGTTGCGCAAATAACATTATTTTAGTATTGATTTTATTACTGTTTGTCTATAGCCTTGGGCAAGTCACTGCCTCATGCAATGATTGCATTTTACATATTTCAAAATCACTGGGGTTAGATGACAGAAAAGTAATAGTTTCTAGTTGCTTTAAATTTACAGAATTTTATAAGGACATTCTCTCAGGAATCACTTTTATATACTACATTAAGTATAGTTATAACATTAATCATATTTATGTGGAAAACGTGATGCAACTTTCTTGTACTGTAATACTTTATCTTTTCCTCTTCTATCATTTTTAAAGTGCAAGATGATATAGACATTCAAATATATCATCTTAATATATAATATCACTAGTTATATAATCAGTAGACACACATACACACCAGCACAACCCAGTTTCCCATCACATCTCCTAATTATTTCTTGAAAGCAATATGGGGTACAGAACACTCCATTCAGGCATAAGAAAATCTGCAATTACATGCTACCTTCAAAAAGTCATTTTAATTTATTTATCCAGGAAGGTATACATATAGTCAGGATTTTTTGAAAGAAAGGGAATAATCAAATGAATATATATTACAGAAGGAAATTATTAGATTGGCTTACATCATTCAGGCTGGGTAGTTCAAAATGACTGCCTGCATTTTAGGGAAGCTAAGAATCCAGCAGTTGCATAAGCCACAAGGCTGAATATCTCTTCAGTTCCAGTATGGTGCTGAAAGTCTCAAAGATCGTTGGAGAGGCAATAATCATTATTCTATTTTGGAAAGACAAAAATAAAAATAAAAAAACTGGTTTTCCATGCCAGTGAAGAGGTTTTGCAGGAATGGCAACACAGCAGGAGATGCACTCAGCAAAACACAGTGAAAGCAGGCAGGCAAAAGCAACTCAGCTGTCTCCTCAGACCTCAGTCTGTCTGAAAAGCATTGTGAAAGGTGCTGGCCACCCTGAGACTTGTGTCCTACTGGGAAATGCCTTCACCGACCAGCCCAAAGACATATCTTTTGGTTGATTCTCGATTCACAACTTAAGTTCTTAGTGTTGATAAGCAACATTAACCATTATGATAGAGGAAAAAGGACTTTGAAATACTGGGAGTAAAGAAAACGTTCTGTTTTGTTAGAATGCCTATATATGGGGAGGTTGCATGAAGAGATTTATTTTAAACATTATTAATTTCTAGTATTAGGAATTTGAGGGAACTTTTAAAGTGGATTTTGTTCGTAGATAAAATAATCAGGAGACTTAGGGACCAAGATTATAGCTCTTAAGATTTATAGATATTACTTCAAATATTTATTTATTATAAGGTGTTTAGGTAGATATACCTGCTTTAAAAGCAAACTCTTTTACCCAGTGGGTCATATCACTGGGCCAACACATTTTTAAAAATTATATATATATAATTTAAAATTAAAATATAATTGCATTTCTTTCATTTCATTTCTTCTTTCCAGGACTTTCTATATATCACCCTGTGCTCCACAGCTCCTCTCAAGTTCCTGGCATCTCTCTAACTGTTATTGTGAAGCAAACATACACACACACACTCATATACACATTCACATACACATTTACACACACTTACATACACACATATAATATAATCATAACCATATATACCCCATGTATGGAATTCATTTAGTATTGCTTCTATGTTTATACTGACAGGGCTGACCACTTGGAAATGGATAACCAATTAGGAGGCTCATTCCTGGGGAAGACTGTTTCTTTTATTCCCAGATGTCCTTAGTTGCCTGTCATTCCTTAGTAAGTGGTAAATGTTTACTTCTGAACCTTTACATTTGTCTAACATTCTTCAGTTTGTTTCTGTTTCTCAAAAAGGGATTCAGCAGGATTCCACAGCACATTTAACATCTCCTTAACTGTGACATCTTTCTGGGCTTTATCTGATTTTTTTTTATGACAGCCTCACCAGTTTAGAGAAATAGTTTCTTGCTATTTATGTTTTTAATAATATTCATTTTGATTTTGATTTGTCTGTTATCTCTTTGTGTTTTGTATGTTATGGGACAGATACATGTTGTACATATAATGTGTTACCATATTTGTGAACATTGATCCTATGGAATATATATTTCTCTACCATGTGTTTAATGTGTCCCACACTCCTGAAATATGGACATTTATCACTAGAATTCTCACATTTGCTATTTTTTTAAAAAGCTGAAAGCCAGGTACCATTTCTTAGGGGCTCAATTTCTGCTTTAGGTAGGGTAAGCACTTCTTGGAAGATGTGTTTCTTTGTCATTTATTATCTTATATCTTTACTTACACCATCATGAACTCATGGACTTTTGTATACTGACATTATATTCCAATCCTTTGGGTATTACAGCATAGAACATTGATTTTAGCATCCTTTGTGTGTCACCTCTCAAAACTCATACTTGGTTTTAACGTTACAGCTCTGCTGTTGTCCCAGAGCATCCTATAGAAGTTCTGTTAGCATCAGTCGTTCCAAAGAGTGTGGGGTCCCTTGAGGACAGGCCTTCACACCCCAACTTGATCAGTTTTGCACTCTTGTGGTTGGTTGAAAACCGGAACAAAAACAGGAACAATCTGTTGTTTTCAGCAATCTTTCTAAGGATGTTTACCCCTAAGCCATGTGAGTTATAGTGATGCGATTCCTGCTTTTACTGGATCAGCCTCCTCTGCTGAGGGCTATATATACTGTGTGAGAAAGTGGAATAAAGGCTTGTCTGTAGAACCTGAAGTTGTGCTATGTGTTAAACCCGACATCCCTCACTCAGAGGAACTACAGTTGCCGTGATGGTGCAGCAAAAGAGGAACCCAGAAGATGGCTTGAAACCAGAATGTTTAATATTTGTCCTCGTGGTTGCTAAGGCATCTTTGTTCCTAGGTCTTTAAGTGTCAGGCAACTGAATTATGAAATAAGAAGACCATCTGTCCTACTACACATGCATATCCAGAGCTAGGTATGTTTCTTTCTGTAATCACCAAATACATGAAGTTAAACAGGACTACATGTCTCAAGTCATGTAGGCATTATCTCAGTCGGATTTCTCTGGTGTACTTTAGTCTAGCACAAGTCAAGCATTCTAACACTCTTAAACCTCTATTCCAGAAGGAAGTAACATGGCTTGCACCACGTTTCTTTCATTTGCCTATTCTTTTCCAGTAGAGGCATACATGAATGCCAGAATTATTAATATATAACTACACACAAACCAGAAACTTTTAAGCATCTATTATTTTCAGTCTTACATATTTCACTTATTTGTAGAATAACAATTAATTTTTGTACTACATATTACATTTTCATATCTTCAACTGTATAAACAATATTTTAAATCATATATATATATAAAGGTTAATATGTTAAAGTTCTATGATTTAATAAATACTTAGTTCCATATGTCAACCATTATAACAGCATGCACTATCCGCTAGATATGAAATAGTCCTCCTTCTGCTATTTAGCTCTTTTCCTTTTCCCTGGACAGGTGCACTATACCCAATCTTGATAACTAGCCACAGCTTTTAGCTTCCATGATGACATACAATTGTGTCCCATTTTATGTGGCCTTTTCAGAATACATAATTTCTGTTAATTAATTTATGCATAGGGGATTTAAATAGAAGTATCTCATGTTTTGACAAGCTATTATATTTTATTGCTTAAAAATATTTCACTATGCTGCCATGCAAATGTTAATTATTTACCCATCAAAGGACACATTAGTTACCTTTAATTTGAACATTCATAAATAAACCTTAGCAAGCAAACCTCTATACAGATCTGGATTTTAGAAATAAAATGTTATTACTGCTTATTGTTTCCCAAGTTCTATTTTATTAGTTCATTAATAATTTCAGCAATTAATTTTTGATCATCTTCAACTTTCTCCTCCAAATCCTGCAACATCCTCCCCTTTCCTATACACACAACATTGTTTCCTCTTATGCCATTTTAAATTCTTCAAGTCCAATCTGTGCTGTCCGTATATTCTAGGACATGTGACCATTTGCTGGAACTTAGCCAATATCCCAGCAGTAATAAAGTGCAGGTAGCTCCTCTGCTAGGGGTGAGACTTCATGCTCACCTGTACCTTTCATGCTGGAATTTTGCTTGGATTAAGTTTACATAGGCCTTTTGTGTCTTGTCACACCCTGTGAGTTCATATGTGCCATTGCCCTGATATATTCAGGAAATACTGTTTCTTTGTAGTCTTCCACTGCCTCTGGCTCTTACAGTCTTCCACCCCAATTGATCCATGATCCTTAAGAGGGCATAATGTGATTGCTATCCCATTTAAGGCAGCACATTTTGTATTCCCTTATGCTCTGTGCCCAGACCAGTTCTAAGTCTCTATGTTAATTGCCATCAATTGCAAAAAGAAACTTCTATGACGGGCTTTGGGGCATGTACTCATCTAAAGGTATAAATCATTTGGAGTCAGTTTTATTCTCTGCCTCTTTAGTAGAATGTTTTTGCTAGGTCACCTCCTAAGGGACTATGATCTGGTTCGCCACAGATTCTTGGGCTCAGTGTAGTGTCAGGTATGAGATTCATTTGAGGAGAAGGTATTAAGGGTAATGATAAAGAGGTTGTTCCCTCACACAAGAACCATGCCACTGTCATTAATTATGAGTAAATAACTAACTTCTGCTCGGTCATGGCGGTGGTCCTGTCTCCCAACTTTTGTTGTTATTATAACTCTCAGAGTTCACAGCTGGTTACAGTTCATTTTGACTTTTCTTCTCTGTTAGCATACATACCACCTTCAAAACTATGAGAGTTGGCCCACAGTATGGATTGAACTTACAGGCTAGTGTCAGCTTGATTTCTCTGTGTTCTCTGACTCAAGTAAATGGTGCCCTCAGCAATAGGCTCTTTCCATGAAGTTCTGAGGAATAACCAAGAGCATTAACAGTAGTTTGTAATAGTTGAGTACTATAGGATCCTGATTGGCCAACAATTCCAAAAGAGGTAACCCATTATTGGTGTATATATTTTTATTTGTTAGCTTGTAGTATGTAGTAGGGGTATTGTTTCTCCATTGTAGAAAAACTATAGTAAAATATTTATATATTTGTATATACATATATCTTAGGAAGCATCAAGTGTACCTTGCTTTGATAAGACTTTTTCAAAATGTTGTTAGTGTTGATTATCCCTCTGCATTTAGCCTCTCCTGTTTATTATTTTCCTTTAGCCCTTAATACAACTATTTTCTGTCTTTCTTATCTTATAAGCCTTGCCCACTGATTCATTTCCTGACCTCTGTGGTAATTCAAAATAAATTACAGAAGCTATGATGCATATGGATCTCCATGATCCACTGATTTCCACTTTGTGTCCTGTGTGATTTTCTGTGATGGCTCTCTCTGCTGTAAAGAGAGGCTTCTTTGATGAGAGGTGTTGTTTTACCTAACTGCGAGTATAAGAATGCAATTTAGAATGTAGCAAGGAATTAACATAGACTTCAAAGTGATGGCAGTCCCTGACCTCACGAGCCCTGGAAATTGGCTAAGTTTCTAGCAAATTCCCATTGAGTGGACCTTATTTCCAATTAGACAGTTACTGGATGCCATCAACATGCAAAGGCCACATACTGCTCCTTTAGAATGTCTTGCCATGCTGATCATCATTGAGGTTCCTAGGTACTGCATCAGGGTAGAGCTGCTCAACTATTTCCCTGTCTTGGCAGTTTTGCATAGTGTTTTCTGTACCATGGAAGCTAGAATGCAGGAAAAGTACCACCAGGCTGTCTGCTGGGAAACTGTTTCTCTGAAAACTGAATGCTTAAATAAAGCAGGAACAATAGCAATATCATTAAACAGGCTAAGAGGGAAGGGGGAATCATGGAGTCTCAACTCAAGACAAAAATCTCCAGGCAACTACTGACTATTAGGAGAGGGAGAATTAGCCTTTCCCAGGGCTGAGTTCCCTTATTGATAATGCAGTACAAAAAGGTCCAAACAAGAAAATAATAGACCCAGGAGGCTGTATTTATGATCGTGTGTGTGTGTGTGTGTGTGTGTGTGTGTGTGTGTGTGTGAGAGAGAGAGAGAGAGAGAGAAAACATTCAAAGAAAAAAAGACTATTAGTTTGAGAGTATGGGGCATGGGAGAGATTGGAAAGAGGTTACCTGGAAGTTGCTGGAGCAGGAAATGGAAAAGGGAAAATAATATATCTATTTTAGTTAAATTATTAAAAACTAAAATAAATAAAAAATATGAAAATATCTGTTCAAAGTTAGCACCCATATATGAGCAACAACATAAATTTTTCTTATATGCGTCACCTTACTCAATCAAAATGACTGATCCCAGCTTTACTAATTTGCCTGTAATTTCATGTTTTCACTTTTAAGAGTTGAATAATATTCCATGGTATACTTGTGATGTATTTTCACCTAGACTGTTTCCATTTCCTGAATATGATGAATGAGCAGGAGTGAATGCAGATGAGCAGTACCTTTGTAGTAGGATGTAGTGTACATGCCCAAGAGTGCCTAAGGAAGGGACAGATGGGTATATCTTTGGGTATGTGCTGAAGAGTGGAATAGATGGATCATATGACAGCTACAGTTCTAGCTTTTTGAGGATTCTCCAAACAGATTTCCAAAATAGATGGATCGATCTGCAATCCCATAAATAGTGCCTCTTTGTAAGAGTGGCTGTAGAGTATGGTTTTATTTGTTGGTTCTCAATTCTATTTCTATCCCATTGATCATTCAGTCTATTGTTATGCTAGTAACATCCTAATTTTTTACTATAATTCTGTAGATTAACTTTACATATTGGATGGCAATACCTTCAGTGTTTAGTCTCTTTTTTATCATTTGGAATTTGGGGTGGGATTATCCTAGGTGGTTTTTGCTGTTTGTTTGTGTGTGCTTCCATATAAAATTTAAGATAATTTTATTTTAGATTTAACGAGGATTGTATCTAATCTATAGATTTTGGTCAATTGACAATTTCCATGCTGGTAAGAATAGTTTTATTATTATTATTGTTGTTGTAAATAGATTATTTTCTCTTACAATACACCCTCACCACAGTTTCTTCCCCACTCCTCCAAGCTCCCCACACACCTTCCATTTTCCATAGATACGCTCCCCTCAATTTCCTGTCAGAAAAGAGCAGGCCCCCAAGAAACAAGAACTAAACACAACATATTAGGATACAATAAGAAAAGGCAAAAGTCCTCATATAACACCTCATTGGTCTAGGACTGTGATTCTCATTTTGGCTGGTTAAGAAATTATAAAAATGTGGAGGCAGAAGAGTCACAAGTTATGTTTACATTTTTTCTTATTCCTAAAAAATTGCCATTTGGCCTCTGAAAATATTTATTAAATGACACATTTTTTTTACAGAGACTAATTTAACAACATAGCATCATTTTATCTGGGTTGTGTTGTTCTTGAAAAATATTTATTTCTATGGGAATTAGGATGTTAATCATTTATTAAAATAACATGTTTTTAGTAACAATTTATCAGAACTAGAAACATTTACATAGGCTTATAAGGGTAAATTTTAGTATATTAATAAATAATATTTTATAATGTGATAAATTTTTATATAATTTGAGTTTTATAATAATTTATAACTATTCTACAATAAAAACAAAAAGCCATTATTCATTTCTTATGCTCTAGCATCACCGATTAGATAAAGAAAATTTCTGCATTAGAATCCTGAGAAATCTGTCTCAATCATCTGAAATATGACTTTCTATTACAGAAACCCATCACTAAGTAATAAATACTGATGAGATGAAGTCACGACATAATGATAACTGCTTCAGCCATAATACAAAGAATCCAGTTTGGATATTTGTAAGACCCATTTGAGGCTTTTAAGACAGTAATTATCACTCAACCTCAATAAATTGTATTAGTTTGTGGGCATGAGCAAGCTGGATTTCTGAAAGAGTCAATTCTTTATTCACAGATGTGTTCATTCTATGCCATGAAATAATTCAGACATTAAGAAAATCTATTAGCTCTGACTATTAGCAGCTTGAAATACCCAGGAAGATCATGCCAACTGTAGGTGGTACTGCTGCCAAATACCAGCTTAGCATATTGCATAAAGTAAAACACTTTTCCCTACCTTGCTTGTGTTTTCATATAGAGAATAAATTACTGTCAGCTAGACATTAAACATAGATACATAAACACATGTACACATTTTTTTACATCTAATTCTTGTCATTTTCTTGTAAATATTTGCTTGAGTGTCAAGGTGTTTTCTGAGGATTATAAGATATGCATACACAAAATATTTTAGATGAAATTCAGCTCTGTAATTGCAACTTGTATATTTATGACAATACAATATCACAATTTAAAAGTAAGATTTTCCCACCACTGTCCTACAGTTCCCTGTTCATCCTTTGTGGAGGACATGATCCTCAACCCTAAAGCTTACCTAATAAGATTTTATTCAAATAATTTCAGATATGTTTACTCTTTCTGGCTTCTTTCATTTGTATATTAGTTTTGAAAGTTAGGATTGTGTATGTATTACTGATAATGCTTTTGTCTCTGGAAAGATGAAAGAACACTTTACTCATTATAGTGGCTGGAGTTTTTCCAGTTGGTTTTATTTTGTACTGTTTGCTCTTAAGTAAGTGTGTACATCTGTGTGGCTATTAATGTAGCATCTGTCGATACTCAGAGTCTTTTTATGAACATATAGGTTCTTTCTCCTGGATAAATATGCAAGAAAGGGAATCCTTCATTTGCAGGTCCCTATTTAACTTCATGAGAGCCTCTGTCCTAATTCTCCACCACGGTTGTATCCTCGTCATGGCTAAACAATCTTGATATTGCTTATGTTCTTTGTGGGATGACACACATCTTAATCAAGTTTATCTCTAATTGGTCAATGTCTTTCAGTATCTTTTCTGTGCTTACACAAAGCTTATGATGATTTCTTTGTGAAATTTCTCTCTATATAGTTTGTCTTACTGAGTCATCGTTCTTGTCATTGCTCAGTTGAAAAATCATTCTTGAATCATGAATTGGAGAACTTTAATAGGTGCTAATTTAGAAGTGTATTTTCATAATATATAGCTTTCCTGTCCTTAACACATTTTAGAAAGATAATTTATGAAGCAGAGGGCTTTATGCAATAGAAGACTGGAGCATCATCCTAAGCAAAAATATTAAACATACAGATATTTTCCTCTGTTAAAAATTATATTTATTTTATATTTTATTATTATATTGTTTATATTCATATCATTGTCCAGGGGCTTTCTAACATACCAATACTCTACAAACTCCGTGTCATAAAAGAGCAAGGTTAATTCTTTCACAGTTTGTGTAAAGCTAGAACAAAGAAATTAGAATCCTATTCAAAATGTACTCTTTGGAATTCCTATACAGAACTGCTGACATTTGTAGACTTCCTTTGGATTGTGGCTTCATTGTGGATATTTTCAAGTCCAATGCCAATTGTCAAACTCTCTTATGTTATTGTATGTATGTACATATCCTTTTTCTCCTAAGGCCAACTATGATTGCAATAATGGACCAGTTGGATAGTCTACGATATAATATTTCTATCTCAAGATGCTCAATTTCAGCAAATCAATAAGACTTCTTGCCACGCTTCTTATATAGGCATTATTGAGGATTATATGTTAGTCTAAGACATATGAACACACTCATAAACACATGAACACACCAAAATTATCCTTTCATATTTAAATGACTATCTTGATTATTTTACATAGCATAGCAGATCAATTTGGAGCCTTTGATAAGAAAATTGGGGTTGTTTTGGCATTTATGTAGGAAATATCAAATGTCAAAATTTTATTTTTCCTTTTCTTTTCTCTATTTTTATAGATTTGCATGTGTATATTACTTTTTTAATTTTTTCATTCAAAAAATTGACACTTCCTCCCTTTCTTCCATTCCCCTCTCACTCCCCCACTAACCCTTTTCCCTCCCCCTCCATCCTTAAGAGAGGGCAGGGTACCCTGCCCTGTGGGGAGTCCAAGGCCCTCCCCCCTCCATCCCCGCCTAGGAAAGTGTGCATCCAAGTAAACTAGGGTCCCAGTAAGCCAATAAATGCAGACAGGTCCCAGTGCCATTATTGATGGTTTCTCAGTCCGGCCCCATTGGCAGCCACATTTAGAGAGTCCAGTTTGATCACATGCTCCTTTAGTCCCGGTACAGCTGGATTTGGTGAGCTCCCGTTAGATCAGGCACACTGTCTCAGTGGGTGAACTAAACCCTCATGGTCCTGACTTCCTTGCTCATCTTCTCCCTCCTTCTGCTCTTCAACTGCACCTTGGGAGCTCAGTCTACTGCTCTGATGTAGATGTGAGTCTCTGTCTCTATCTCTGTCCATCGGACGAAATTTCTATGGTAATATTCAAGATATTCATCAGTGTGACTATGGGACAAGTCCAGTTTCATTAATTTTTGAAACAATTGATTTCTTTTTCTTAAAATTTTCATATGTAAAGATTACTTTGAATAATATTCCAGGTTAAAGGTTAAAAATTCCTGCATTCAAAAATTTTAACTTTTTGTTTTTGTATTTTCATTTGGTTGTATATATCATTTCCCTAATTAAGCCTATTTTTTATCTAGAAAATTGTATGAAATGATAAGAAATTTGGAGTTAGTGAACTGTGGGACACCTTGGGATCTGTATAATAAACTCCTTTAAACTATAAGCCACATTGAATTGCTCCTGTACCCCTTGACTTCTTTTATTCCAACCAATCTAATTTGAGGTGTTTGTTTATATCTAAGACCATGTTTACTCTATTAGTAATTTATCTGCATTATTTAAAATAAATAATACCTTCATTTTTATTGAGATAATGAATGCATTATATTAGATACATTGAAACATAAGCCTTAGTTACTGTAAATTCTAATGATTTTCAAGTATTTACATAAAATAATATCATAATATTTCTCTTTTATGTACATTGACAATTTTAATTAAGTTTCTATTTTCAATATTTTTAATACCTACTATGCAATTGAATATTTAAATAAATATAAAAGCGTAGAAAACAAGGCAAAATATTATTTATAAAATTACAGCCATACAGTTAAATTTGATTTGGGTTGACCTTATATGAACATCATATTTCATATTTTTATAAAGGTTCAAGAAGTGAATGGAATGAGATATAGGTCAGCAGAATACCACCTCATAATCAGCCTGTGGAAGCTTACCACAATATAGCTAACATTCTCATTTGCTTATTATTTATTAAATGACACAAGTGTGTAATATTTATAATTGTAGAGTATTATTAATTTTGAAGTGGATAAAATACTCCTGTTTTCATATTAAACTTTCTGAATAGACCACTGTACTTGCTGGATTCTTTAACCTGTGGTTTTTGATTAAAACAAACAGTAAAGGAAATCAACCACAGAAAACCTCACATTAAATTATTTTTGCTAATAAATTCAAGAATTAAAATGAGTCCGTCTTTTCACCTTTCTCATAAAATTTTTGTAAAGTGGTGCTCATAGTGAAGGCTGGTGACCTTTGCAAAACTTAAAGTAATACTGAAATAAGAGTTTTGTTCTCCTATAATAACATCAAACTTAAAATTCCATTGAAATACTCCCAGACCAAGGCTTTTGGAATGAGAGACAAGACAATGCTGTCTGGAAATTTCAGATGTCCTTTTTGGGTACCCTCTTTTAAAAGTGATAAAAGGGACAAAAACAAACAAAGAGAAGACATCAACAACATTGCAATTTCTCACATAGACAGATTATTTAAATATTTTTCTTTAAATGTACAGTAAGCTCTGTTGTGTGAGCAGCATGCTGCATGCCAATGCGTGAGAGGCTGGCACTCTCGCTCTATATTGAAAAGCTAAAGGGTAGACACTTTGGTAGGCAAGATACTGGCCAAGGACAATGAATAAAAAGGGTCATGATATTCTCCAACAAGAAATCAGACTTACATCCTGGGAATGATAATGTATGTTCTCATGGCCAAGACTGAGGAATAAATCACAAGATATCGGGTCTCCTACTGACTTCTTCATTTATTTTCTACGCAGAATAAGAACATTTGGGGAGTCACATTGCAGATCTTAGGTTAATAAGATAAAGCCGCAAATAAAATTCTAACTTCACAAAGAGGACATGTGTGGCAGGATTTACCTGGGGAGGTGAAAATAGTGTCTATGAGGGGCTTAGCAGATGGCATGAGTTGATTAATTCTTTGAGAAAAGAGAGAGTGGTCTTGAGGGCCTAAGTAGACAGCATTAGTTCATTTCTTCTTTGAGAACAGCTCCTTGGCAATTTTAGGTTATGACCTACTTCAACTTTTCTTAGCAATAGATTTACATTTCTCTTATTTAAAAAAAAACATTAAAACTAGAATATCTTTTTGGAGCTACTGTGGAAGCCTTACTTATCTTAGAGTTAAGAAATGATCAAAGGGAAATGGGGAAAAGGGGCAGAAATCGAGTAGCCAGGAAATAAACCAAGTTCTCCAGTACTGGAATAGGGAAAGAGAATTAGGAGTAAGAACCAGATTTTGTAGTGGGGAAAAAAAAACCCTGAAAACTATTGTCTGAATACATTAGTTTTAATTTGCCATAAAGAGTACCTTTCTTAGTCCAATTATTTCACCTGGTAAGTTTATTATAGGTGGGTGGGCTCCTTGAGACTGCATGCATGTAACAGAGTGTAAAGGCCATTAGAGATCAGAATAAGAAAGTGCCTACATAGGCAATCATCAACCATTCTGTTAGGGTAAATTAATATTTTCTATGACGGGGATTTTTTAATGGTTTTTGTTTGTTTGTTTTTTTTATTAAAAGAAAATTTTACATTTACTCCCCTTGTTCCCGGCCCTCCCGCACCCCCACTACCCCACCGCCCTCCCCAAGCTTCCTTAAGATGGGGCAGGATACCCTGCCGTATGGGTAGCCCAAGGCCCTCCCCCCTCCATCTTGGTCTAAGAAGATGTGCATCCATATAGAATATAGATATAGATATAGATATAGATCCATATAGAATGTAGATATCTTATTCCCTTCCCCAATATCCACCCTTCCTCCATCTCCACCGTCCAACAACCCCAGGCTCTCCCCATTTCTTCCTTTCTCCCTTCTACCCCCCTCCCTTTCGCTTACCCCCTCC
>JAQHUG010000018.1:2313714-2333035 GCA_028555095.1 Dicrostonyx torquatus | reverse complement strand
CACAGACAATAAAAACAACAATAAATAAATGGGACCTCCTGAAACTGAGAAGCTTCTGTAAAGCAAAGGACACAGTCATTAAGACAAAAACGCATCCTGGGAGAAGATCTTCACTAACCCCACATCAGACAAAGGCCTGATCTCCAAAATATACAAAGAAATCAAGAAACTTGACATAAAAATCATGAGGGGTATTTTTAACCACAAGGACTTGCATTTAAAGTTTAAAAGTTTTAAAACAGCATTCCAGTGTTGAACCTAAAGGTCTTTGTAAAATATCAGCAACCTTAATCAAAATTAGGAGAAAGAAATAATTGCTTAGTATCAGTGTCTGGACCACAGTTTCATCTGCACCATTACATACAGCCTCCAGATAGGGGGCACCACTACTCAACAGCAAGAAAGCTTTAAAGGGAGAATTGTTGGGGGAAATGCAGACAGAGCTCATGTAAGAAGATGGGTCTAGCAATTGAGCTGCCACAGAGCTATTGCCTAGAGCTCAGTCTGTAGGTTGGAACCCTTTCGCAGGGAGGGTTCAACTGACCCTTTCACAGAGTTTTCCTGAGACCATCCTTCATATCAGACACTGACATTATGATTTATAACAGCAGCAAAATTACAGTTATGAAATAGTAATGAAAATAATTTTATGGTTGGGGTCACTATAACATGAGGAAATGTATTAAATGGTCACAGTGTTAGGAAGGTTGAGAACCACTGGTCTACATGCTTTTCATAGGTTTTGTGGTAGACATTGAACAAATATTGAGCTAACTTGAGCTTGGCTAATTATCTGAGTTTATCATAGGGTGAGCCAATTTGGAAACCTTACTCTATGTCTGTCTCCTTGATCCACCCAGGCAGATGATTCACACATTGTTCTTGTCATGTACTGCTCATGCAGATGGGAGATAGCCAGGTACTGAAGTCGATTCTCTGCTCATCTTGGCTGCTCGCTAGTAAACTTACTCATCCCAGCACATCTAACAAGATGAAGCCTTAGCATTCCCGATTTGCCTCCTATTTAGTTCCCTTGATATGGTACAGTCTGGAGTGACTACATTCCTCAAACAGGTTGGGGTTTTTTACAAATCTTTCTGACTACATTTAAGAATATCTGAAAGAGCAACAGTGTCTCATGCACACTTTTAGCTGGGAGAGAGGATTCAAGGAAGCAAGCTTGAGTCTGCTGAGACTGGTTTGTTTTCTAGAGCCCTGTCAACTCTGTCCCTCTTCTTAACTGGTTAACTTGACTATCTCACCCGTGGCTGCAAGACCTGTTATTTACCTTGCTCGTTGTCCTAGATCTCAGCATCTTAAAATAGTAAATGTGTAAAATAGTACTACACCAAAGTAATCAACCCTAACCTTTCTGAACATCAAGTAAAATTTAAGGAAGGATATTTGGCAAAGAAATTTTGAGGAAGATGTAGTATTATAATCTGAATTACATAATACATGCATACATATGTACATACATGCATAAATACATACATATTAGTTAGCTCCAGACGTGACTAGGAAACAAAATCACAAATGAGAGTTTTGTTCAGATAGAGCAGGTGTCTGAGGGTACTGGCCAGCTCTGATTGGAAAGTGACAGCATGGACATTGGGATTTCCTCCTAAGGGCATTGGGATTTCCAGCTTTTAAGAAGAGAAAATTAAAACATGAGAAAGCTTGTTTTTGTGGATTGAACCAGTAGGGAGTTCCCAAGATAATTACTTTTAGTCTAGGGCTTGTCTCCCCATGGCCTTTCAGCTCTGTTTGAGAGATTTATGACAGGAATCTTTTTATTTTTTATGTTAGTAGAAGAAAAATTAAACACCACATCGAGTTTAAAAAGGAGTATTCAAGTCATAATACTTTGGAAGAGGGGACAGAATAGTAAGTAAAGTTGCAGTGTGCTCTCTTCTGTGATCAAAAGAATGAGTTGAACCACAAGGAAAACTGACAAGTGACCAAATGAGACAGAGCACAAGTCTGTCATGAAATTCACCTACCCAGCTCCTAATTGCCTTATGATAGGCACCAATCTCTCTTCTCATAATTCTATAATGAGTAGGAGATATTTACAGAAGTAGCAAGTAGTAATTAGAAGGAGAAAGAGCTGTACTTTAATTAGCTTCTTCCTGGGGTAAACTCAAAGAATGCATTTGAGATTAAGATATGTTACAATAGTCATTCAGAATGAGAGTGGAGGAATCTGTATTGCCCTCCGAAATAATAGTCTACTTTCAAAATATATCTTCCAAAATCTGTAGCAGAGGTTTCTTCTCACTGATTCCAGATTGTAACTTATAGAGTCACATATGTAAACTGACTTATTTTTTATGCCTTTGACACTTGGTATGTGGAACTAAGAACTCACAGAGGAATGCCCTTCCACTGAGCAGATCATGTTTAGACATGAAACATTCTGATTTTTTAAATAGGTTTTAGATACTCACTACCTGGGAAGTTGAGATAAAAACCAAATGTAAAATCATAAAACAAAAGTAATTTTTAGGGTGTGTTTATGAAGAACAAAGACATGAATGTTAGTTCAGCTCTTGTATTATGTATGTGTCAAACTTTGTTATTAAAATGATGAGAGTGGATTTCCATCAGGAACACACTGCTCCATTAACGAACAGACTTCATGAGCTAAACACAACTTTTACATATTCAGAAGAGAATAAGTATATTCACGGAAGTCTAAGCAATAAAGATCATGTGAGTTTGACAGAATCAAAGATGGAGAAAATCATACCTTCTAAAAGGGCCTGCTTGCTTGTAGCTATAAAAGTTTAGATCATGTACTCCCATAGAGATGCCAAGCCAGGGCTGTATTCTCACTGATGAGTGTACATTTTAAAAGAACAGCTCTCGGGTCTGGAAAATCTTTCCTTCTGAGTTGTAGGTTATGCATATAAATCACCTACAAAGGACAGAGGAAATGTTCACAACTGTAACTCTTTTCTAGTAAATGCTCCAGGAAAGTGTGAGCAAATGAATAAAGCTGACTTGGTGGATCTTATCAGGCAGAGACTTTATGGTGAAGTGGAATCATCCAATAGATGTGGCCTTTATCTGTTAGAAATCTTGTGTTTGTTTCACTCTGGTGACAAGTGATAGACATTTTTGTTCTGGTGAGTCTACAGTTTTTAGGCCAAGGTTAAAAATATTCAAGAACAGGGCTTAGTGGATGCTGTCTGCAACCTGGTAAGAAGAACTTTGGTGTCCTGCCGTAAGAGTAGTAGTAAATGCTGTTTTTGCATTTCACTTTAATTGGATATCAGTAGAAGTAATTATTAATCTTTTACATAAGTTCACAGCATGCTGATTTATGAAAGGCCACAAAGTTAAACATTTTCGCACTATGTTATTTTATTCTAGCTCCTTCTGACCTCCAAAATAGTCACCCTCCCAAGAGCATTAATGAACACAGGACATAAAGATCAGATTTAATTAGACGGAAGGTCAAGGTCCATGATCCATACCCTTCTCACACTGACAAAAAAGATTCTTAGAATAGTTTCCAAACTGAAGGCTGGAGAGAAGCTCGGGGGTTAAGGGCACTTGCTGCTCTTGCAGAGGACCTGGGTTATATTCCAGACACCTACATGGCAGCTCACAATCATCTGTAATTCCAGTTCCAGGGAATCTGACACCATCTTTTGGTCTTTAGGGGCTGTAGTCAAGCACATGGTTCATATACACAAATGCAGACAAATATTCAAACACGTAATAGAAAAATAAATGAATTAAAAAAATATTTTCCAAACTAACCTTCTTGTTTTCAGTATTGTACTTCTCAGATGTTCTTCAAGGATAGGCATTCTTGCAGTTGGTTTTGTATTTATCTATACACATACTTATACACACATACATACATAAATACATATGTTCATACATCATACATACCTCACATACAACAGAGAGAGAGAAAGAGAGATGGAGAGAGAGAGAGAGGGAGGAAGAGGGGGTAGAGGGAGAGAGAAAGAAAGGGGGGATGGCGGGAGAGAGAGGTGGGAGGAGGGAGGGAGAGAGAGAGAGATTTTGCTTGCTCATGGCCTTTCATGATCAGATGTCCGCTTTCTCTTCAGTATGACTCTTTTCCATATTTTTGTTCTCTCTAAGATATACTCAGGTAGCTTTTGCTTGACATACATATCCTGGGCCATCATTTATCCTCTCCTCGGATAAGTAAACCCTTTAATGCTTCACAGGTCTTCCTAGATGTGGACTCTATGTAAGGAGACTTGCTAGAGTTCCAGATTTTATCATGTATGTTGGATTTTATGTTATATTTTTTGTCAAGTTATACTAGGATTTAAGTATTTCCTTTTCCCAATAATATCTGAATTTTAGCAAGGCAGTGTTTTCTTTATCCAGTGTCTTCCCAATTAGTTTATGAATAAGCACTGAGTAAGGAATATATGGATGGACAGGTAAATGAAAATACTGAATAAACAGATATGGAAACTGCAAGAATTCACTGAATTCTTCCTTGTTCTGAGTTTGTAAACCAGAGTACTCCAGCTCTAAACACAAATAGGATTGGGAAGGATGGACTGTGCAAGGTTGGAACACTTGCTTTCTACTTATTTAAAAATAACACATTCATGGTTGAACTTGACCCTCAGCTAATCACATTCTATTATCAACTGTGTTTTCTCTTGCAACTGTCATCTAGGATATTCTCTACGGTGTGGTAGAAAAGCCACAGAATGAAAAACAATTTGATTAGGTGAGGAAAATAATCCTGTAAACTTCAAGTCCCAAATTGATTGTTTATTTACATGAGGACGCTGTAATCTTTTCTCAATGAGCAACTAAGTAATTTAGAGACTTTAAATCTAATACTGAAAATTAGCCAAGAGCCAGGGATTAAAACCTGCAGGACTCAGATTTGGCTGAGGACAAACATAAGCATGGTTACAAAGAAGAAGAAATTCATGAGGGGAAATGTAGAGTACAGTTCTCATTCCAGGTGTTTAAGGGTGAGCACACTCTGGCCTGTAGACCAACACATCTCACCAATAGCCACACACAAAGTGACAATCCAGTATTTCATTTTATAGACCTATTTTATAAACAATGACAAATTCTTTTCTGGAGACACTTTCTCTTAAAAAGACTTCTTTTTTCAGTAGTAACTACTAGGCCTCCCTTCTTGAACATGCTAAGCAGGTATGGAATACATGGCTATTTGTTTTATAGTGATAAATTTTATCTTAGAATTGCTACTATGATTTTCCCTTATTCCAAATTTGTCTTAATTTCTTTATGCATATCCATGCATGTTTGGCAGTGGTAAAATACTCATAAATTTTTCCCATTTTAACAAATTAATATTCCTATCTGGGTGGTCATGGTGCACGCTTTGAATCTCAGGACTCAGGAGGCAGAGGCAGGTGGATCTCTGAGTTTGAGGCAAGCCTGGTTTACAGAGTGAGGTCAAGGACATCCAGGGATACACAGAGAAATCCTGTCTCACAAAACCAGAATAAAAATATTGTATAACTCTGTCTTATTTGGTATATAGCCAATGTTGGATAGTCAGCAACATTATATAGTTCTAGAAAAACTTCATCATTTCACAAATATACATCTGATGCATAAAACAATAACACTGCTTATGTTTTTTCATTTATGAAATTTATCATTTTCCTCCCTATGTTTATACAATGGTCAGTCTCTTCTGTTTCTATAAGCTTACCAATTCTCAATAATTCTTATGAGTGGTATCATACAAACTGTGTCTGACTGTGTCTGACTCTGTATCTACAGAGCATATAGTCTCAGGTCATCACAGCAAGTACCAGTAATTCATTACTTCAGAAGGATCACTACTCTCAGAGTATGAGTATAACATGTGTTTTACCCCGGATGCAACTTGGCTTATTTCGGCCTTTGTTGACTATAAGGAGCTCAGCTATAGGCATTCATGTATCAGTTTGTTCAGGCCTGTGCAGATAAGTACCAAGGGGGATGGCTGGAAGATTTTTTTCAAACTCCTATGTTTAAACTTTTATGGTGCTGCAGTATATCAGGTTTTCAGCTTATCGCATCTTTGCTGACACTTGATGCTTGCCAGGTCTTTTAAGTCTATGCATTTTATTATTTTTCCACGAATGTCATTGTATTGTGAGGATACTCACCATTCTGTCTTGTCACCACTTCTCATCTCTGGATAGAAGACATGATCTCCCACTTTCCATCTACATATAACACGAACAGCCTGATATGGCACATGTGGAACATGCAGGTTCCTAATATTCCCCAGTTACATGCAGGGTTCTTGAAGGGAGAGTATAGAAACTCTCTACATGCAAGAAGGATTTTTTGAGTCTCAATAGCACAACCTGTGTATAACTATCTCTTCTCTCAAATTCTAGAGGTAAAATGATTTGTAGGAGGAGAAAAAAACCAGAACATAATCAGGACTTTGGAGAACAGAAATTTAGGTGGCACAATTTCATAGGGATCATAAAGCTGTGTTTGCATACAGCTTAAGTTAGAGAATAGATATTTTCTTCTACAAGCAAAATAAGATAAATACTGAAAAAATAATCAAAATGTTATCTTAATACTATTCTGTCTTTTTAGAACGATAAAATAGTTTACAATAGGGGTTTGGATGCTGAATGAAATTTTCCTGGGGAGGCAAACATCTATTCACTCCAGATAGGGCACTGTGAACTGAACAAGTACATGGACTCCACTGAGGTCTAGTTTGATGAATCAGTTAGTTTAAGTAGAGTTACTTATACAGACATGGACAACTTATGGGCAGTTTTTCACTGAAGAAAGAAAATGATCTCTCTCTCCTTTTCAATGACCCTATCTCCTGTCCTTTCTCCTTTCCTTCCTAGCAAGAATTAACTGTTTTATATCTCTTTGATCAAAAAAAGTGATCTTGTAAGGCCTCTGCCCCAGTAAATAATGTCTACAAATTTTGGGGTAGGAGTTTGGCCTTGTGAATCCGTATCCTCCATCCATAATGGTAATTTAGTGGCTTGAACCTTGTACATCTCTCCATATAATAATACCGATGAGGACTATAACCACATGATGCTCAAAGTGCTCTTAGCAATGGATGATCCAGTAACATGGTGTGTTCATTTTGCATAAGAAAGGAATTGTGTACCTGTAAACTTGTGTAGCATCATTTGAAAAGAATATTCCTACTAAATATTGTAGGTTATATTCCATGTTAATTTTGGAAGTATCACTATACTCAAGACCTGTTTTTCTAACATTGCTGATGCAGCAAGTCTCCATATTTGAGCCATATGGTCCACACGGGAGTGTGATGAAAGTAAGTCAATATCACATGGTAAAATCTTTTTTGCCAAAAATAATACTTGTAAGACTTGTTAACAACCATTGCCCTGCTTTATATGTGAGGCATAAACAGAAAACTTATTTTGAAACCTTTACCACAAGCTCATATGGAAATCAGATATTCAAACAAAAAGGACTGTACTGTGTGAGACTGAGATCTTGTGTTAGATGATCTGGTTCCAAAGGGAATAAATCAGCAAGAAAGCAGGTTAAAGATGTGATTCGTGTTACTTGTGACCTTGTTTAAAATGGCGTTTATCAGATTGGGACAGATAAGGTATGCCTTATATGCAAACAGACCATGGTTTACTGTAGTGTGATGAGGTCATATATCTGGTGAGTTCTGAAACAAGGGTGTTATAGATATCAGTAGGAGTTTGGATGAGCTCAAAAGTCTTGGAAAAGTAGTGGGTTTGGAACTATGCGATAAATCCATTGGTTTTTAAAACTCTCTCAAAATCATAGTCTCTCTCCTCTCTTTCCATCCCTCCATCCCTTTTTTACCTCCCCCTCCCTCTTTTTGCTCTTTCTCTCTGCCCCTTCCCCCTTCCTCAACTTCTGCTTAACTGTGTCTTTTTTTGATTTGTTAAGCATCAACTAGAGCTCCATAGCTCCAGGTGCCTGCTTATTATAGGGAGTGCTACTTCAAATGGAAAAACAAGGATGGCCCCTTAAGAAAAAGAGGATTTGATCTTAGCACTTCTTCCTTGGAAACAATGACATCATTCCTTCCTTCTGACTAATCCTTGAGGTTGAGTGTGCTTTCAATGGGCTTTTCTTTTTGGCACACAATCTGTGTTCTTCTAGACATTATAAAACACCTGATGTGGGTTCTGGCATGGAAATATATATATAATGCCTATACATGGAGAAAATAGAGAATAAACGGAAAACAAGATAGATTGAAATTAAGAAGAATGAGGAAGGTGGAGAGAAAAGAGGGGCTGAGAAAGAAAACATTCTAACTTAAATATGTATATCACCTGCACACAATACATATACACAAAGACACAAACTTCCACAGATATACACATACACACACACACACACACACACACACACACACACTTCACAATGCACTTTCCTTTCTTCATTTAATCTCAGAGATATCCCAAAACAACACCAGGTAGTAGATGGCTTAATTACAATTTGTATATGAATTACCAGAGTCAATTTCAAATAATGTAGCAATACTATGTTGTAGGTATGGCAAGGTGGGTATTAATTTCTCAACGAAGACATAAAAACTGGTAAAGTAGACCAGGCTGGGCCGGCTGCCCCAGGGTTCCCCGACAGCCCTGGTGCCCGCACCTCAGTTTGATTGGGCTACCGGGAGCAGATTTTTTTGGCTCTTCTATTCCTTTTTCAAATCCCTTGTGGGCAAGGATGTGGTCGTGGACCTCAAGAATGACCTCAGCATCTGTGGAACCCTGCACTCTGTGGACCAGTATCTCAATATCAAACTGACCGACATCAGCGTCACGAACCCTGAGAAGTACCCGCACATGTTATCCGTCAAGAACTGCTTCATCAGGGGCTCCGTGGTCCGCTATGTGCAGCTGCCAGCAGACGAGGTGGACACCCAGCTGCTCCAGGATGCAGCGAGGAAGGAAGCCCTTCAGCAGAAACAGTGATGCGCCTCATCGCCGTCCCCGTCCCCTCCCCCTTTCCCATTGGTGACCATAACTTGATGTCCAACAAAGGACAAGGACACCCTGCCCAGTCTGTCAGGTGTGTTTTGTTTTGTTAACGATTCATTTTTTTTTCTTTTTAATTGAATGGATGAAAGGGATACTTGTCGGGAACACCTGCCCTGTTGAGAAGGTGAAGCTGGGAACTGAAATGTTCCTGGTCCCTCCCTTTCTCTCCCTTCCCTGGAGACGGGAGAGCTTCCGAGGCCTTTTCAGGGCAACATGTGATACATTTGGGGGGAACTGAAAGAATCTGTCCCTCATCGGGAATAAAATTTATGGTGGAAACTGAAAAAAAAAACTGTTAAAGTATAACACCCATTGACAGAGTCTCTGCTACTAGGTACTGTTATGTTCATCTGCTACTACATGCTCACAGCATAGCTCCAGGGCATGATATTTCCGGGAACTTTCTGAGCAAACAAAGGGTAGCAAGTATTCTTATCCAAGTATCAGGTTTTAACACTAAATTTTATACAAATTACCCTCTCTATCTACACAACTTTAATGTGGGATATACTACGTGACTGAATATGCAACCAAGAGTTGATAAAAAAAAAGATACTCAGTAAACAGAAGTTCTTAGAATGTTAGATCAGAGAGAAAAAATAATACTTCATAATAGGAAAAAATATACAATTTAAATAAATTCTAGTTATAATGATTAGCTGGGACTTAACATAATTATTTACCTGCTAATAGAGAGTATTTCTGTGTTCTCATATGTATTTTTGAGCACATAACATAGTTTTAAGAAACATAGCCCCACTAACTATATCTTCTCCTTGACCAGTGGATTATTTTTGTAATTAATTGAACATATCTTCTGGCATCATGCTTCTCTATGGTTCCCTATTGGCTAAAGACAAGTTTAAATGTCTTGCTTTATCTATCATCCAAAGAACTCACCATCCTCAAAATAGTTAGTTTATTATAATACTTCTCTGTCATTTAACTGTGCACAAGATATTCTACTTTGTCAAACATTTCTGTTGTGGGGGAGATTCAAGAATGACTTCTTTCCAAGGACTTCTCTGAAAGATCATGGTTGTCCTCCAAGAGACTGTGGCACTGGGTACCCCCCCTTCACCACCACTAATATATCTGTTGGGATATATTAGTACTGTGTTTGATAAAGTGCCTGTGCTCAATCAATACATCTAGGCGAGGGAATAAGACACATAATGAACTCAATAATTAGATGTCTCATTCCCCTCTCTCATTTTTTAAAAAAAAAATGAGATAGTGTCAGTACTTTGAGCTCTGTTCAGTTAGTGCTCCCATTCTAACTGCCTCTGTTGTTTCATTGTGTGTGTGTGTGTGTGTGTGTGTGTGCATGTGTGTATGTATGTATATATACAGTGGGTATTTTGGTATAATGCAGCACTCCCAACCATTGTAGCTATGAAATGGTATTACCAAAGGCAAGGAATTTTGACAAAGATGAATACTTTACACCATGTCTCCCACATTGTCCTATGGAAGATCAGACAAGATTTACAGTAGCAAAATGTCTTCAACATCTTTCAATGACCTTATTTATAAACCTGCCCAATAGAAATCACACATGCATGGCATTATACCAGCTCCCATGTTTAAAACACAAGACAGAGATGTTCTGGTGAAAGGTAAAATAGAGACTAGAATAATTGCTTTTAAGATGTCATAAGGGATTCAGATGCCTTATCTCATATGGACAGACATTAAGTTTATTCTAACCTTAATAAGTAATCATACACGTGACTGACAGAAGAATAGATTTAATGGTGTGGAAATGTAGTAAGAGGTGTGGGCTGTGTTCCCAGGACCTGAGAGGAGCATGGGCCCTTTTGTTCCATCCTGTCTGGCTCCTGGCTGCGGGCCTGCTTTTGGCCCTGGCTAGCTTATACCCAGAATAATTACACACAAACTGTTTTCACTTAAATACTGCCTGGCCCAATAGTTTAAACCTCTTATACACATTAGTTTAACCCATTATCTAGTAATCTGTGTATCACCACATGGTCATGGCTTACCGAGAAGATTCTAACCAAAGTCCATCTTGGGCTGGAGAAATATGGCATCTGCCACACTTCCCTTCTCCCCAGCCTTCTGTTCTGTCAACCTAAAGGCTGCCCTATCAAATGGCCAAGGCAGTTTCTTTATTCAACCAATGAAAACAACAGAAATACAGAAGGACCCTTCTACACCATGGACAGAAGCTAATCAATACCACAACCCCACCCAGTGGTTAATGGAGACTGAGATCAAGCAGATATTCTTTTGCCTTCTACCCATTTAATAGATGTTTTTTCTTAATCGAGTTAATCAATCAACTAATTAATTAGAAACAAATTTGCTGTATGTTTGTCAGGCTAGTTTCAAATACCTGATACTGTTGATATTTCCCAATATCCCTGGAATTCCAGCATTCTGGGATGACATACCACTACCCTGAGCCTGAATTGTCTTAGTTTTATTTGATCTCATATTCAACAGAGTTGCTGATTCGTCCTTTCACTTTAGAATAATAAAAATTCACATGGCATGCTTTCTTTTTAAAATCTAAATTGCTCTGCTTTGGGAAGCCACGTTGGCATTTTTTTTCAGAAATGCAAAACTCATTAGATGCAACAAGAGGTTTTTTATGAAATTACTGCTTATAGAAGAAAAAGGGATAGCTAAGCATTTTAAAGCATGAAGCTTCATCATAATATGATTAGGTTATTAAAATAATAACAATAGCTATTTTAAATTGGATGCTTTCTTGATTTCCATTTCTGATAATTGTTTGGGCATATAAAAACAAATGATTATATTAAAATTTTGATGAGGTTAAAGAATACTATAAACAGAGCCCTGAAATGTCATCTTCATCGGAGGATATATGGAGAAGCTCTAACCTTTATTTCTGAAAAATAAGTATAGTCAGACATGCTAGAAAAGACCAAGTGTTGAGCATAGATTTTTATGAATGAGAAAAATATAAATGCCTTGATTATACTTGCATATTTCTTTGAATATCTCCAGCACTAAAACATCATTTTAAAGTTATATGCTATATGTGAACACAAGATGTATATGCATACACACACACACACACACACACACACACACACACACGCTGAAAACGTCACTGGGCTTATATCTTTACTAGCCAAGCAAATTTTCTCTCCTTTCTCAAAGTTTTTAATGACAAAATATTTTCCATGTGGTCAGTCTTCATCATTCCATCCTTGATGTGGGAGCCTATAGAGGACTATGTGCACACTGGAGAGTTGAGAGAAGGCACTGGAATGGACGACAACAAGGCATTGATTATTTAGAGGGTATCCCCATCTCTGTCTCCCTTTTCTGTTATAGATAAGCTCTACCCTGTTAAGAGAGCAAAGATACAGAAAAGGTCTAGGGCAGTTATTCTCAACCTATTGTTCATGACCCCCTGAAGGTTGAATGACCCTTTCACAGGTTTCACCTAAGACCATCAGAAAACACAGGTATTTACATTACAATTTACACCAGTGACAAGATTAGAGTTATAAAGTAACAGTGAAAATAATTTTATGGTTGGTCACCACAACATGAGAAGAAGTATTGATGATGGAATTATTAAAAAAGTTGAGCACCACTGCTCTAGGGAGATGCAGGGGTCTGTAAAGCAAGGGAATGGAAGGAGGCAAGTTTCAGGAAGGACAATCTAGCAAGTGGGCAGCACACTCCTTGCCATTACAAGGTCTGGACCATTGTATATGCAAGTTAGTACTGATCTGCTCATACCTGGTGTTACACAGTGTGCAAAACAGTTTTATACCACACTGAGTGTCCTGATTAAACTATAATGTCATGCCATTTACAAGCACAGATGTTCAGAAAAGTCATCTAGTTCACACCCATCATGCAAGAAACTGGAAGAGTAGGATTCAAATCCAGCCCAATATCTCCTCCATTTCTGGCTCTGACATCATCACAACATCTCTTTGTGCCCCGATCCCATTTTCCTCTTTCCACTTTTCTTCCTTTCCCACCTTCTCCTCTCCATTCTTCCCTGGTGCTTTCACTTTTTATTTTTTAACTATTAACCAACATGTCATGAGAGAACATGGATTACTCTGGTTGGTAATTTATACTCCTCAGAACTATCCCCTAATTGTGACTAAGAAATCATATAACATTAAAAATATTTGTCCAGAAATAAATAGAATATATATTCTTCTGAGGACAAAAAACTTAGCCTTCTAGAAGCAATTGTAATAACTTCAAACAATTGTGTAATGATGAGAAAACGGGACCAGCTGATGTGTAGAACCACAAGAGAATTTTGCTAAGGGATTCTACTCAGTAGACAAAAGCACAATGAAGTTAACTTTTTAGGCTCAAGCCACTGAATTTAATAGTAAAAATATAATTAAGCATATTTTAGTCTCTCTCAGTTCAATATTATTTGCTTCCAGTTCTCACAGTTCTTGTACTGGAGGAGTCCAAATTCTGCCCTCAGGATTTGGAAGGAGTTGGATGTGGGTGTTTGTAGTACAACTTTCATAGACTACTTAGTTTATGTTGTAGATATCCTCATTCCTGTGGCAAAATTCACAGCCTAAGGTCCTTCAAAAAGAAAAGAAGATCGTGTTGCCAGAGAGCACTGAATTCTTCCCAGCATTTTGAAGAGATCTAACTTGGGGCAGCCCCTCGTTCTTCAGATCAGAAGCACAAATTGTGGGCTGAGGGCTAGAAAAATTGGTAAAGTGTTTGCATTGCAAGCAGAAAATACATTCCCAGAATCCCTGTAACATCTGTGCACAGAAACACAGTACTAATTCTATTGTTGGGGAGGCAAAGACAGGCAAATCCTCAGGCTGTGCTGGCTAGAAAGCCTAACCTAATTGCTGAGCTCCTGCCAATTCATAGATTCTATCCCAAAAGAGCTGGGCAAAAGTCCTAAGGGTGACACCTGAGGCTGTCATCTGAGTCCACACACTTACACACAAGCCTACACACCTATACACATGTACAGTTACCTAAAACACAATTCAACTCGCATAAAACGTCCATCTAAAATATATGACTTGTATCTTGTTGGTTGGGAGAACAAGCTGATGAATGACTGCAGTTCCCTGTCACCAGCTCAGAATGAGGCAGAGAAAGAAAGGAACATGCAAAGGGTACAGGATACCAATGGAATACATATGGTTTATGTTAGGTCTAGGGAAGTGCTCACATAAACATGATAAGGAAAGTGGTGAGGGCTAGCCTACGACTGAGCATTTCCCTGAGACCCAGGTATATGGAAAAGGAACGTAGGTCACTCTCTAGCATCAGGAATATGCTTGACAGAGTGAATAATGGCCTGGAGCCAAAGCTTTGGGGAGTTGTGGCTTAAGATTCTGAGAACTCAGTGCTTGCTTTACACATTATGGGGCTATGGCTATCACTCCCAACGACTGTGCCCTCAGCCTGTAATGTTCTGGAGATATCCTGTATTGCCTTGGGCAACATTGCTTGATTAGACTCTTTCTGACTTTATCTCACTAATTACAGTAACTAATTATTTTGTCTCATTTTCCTTCTAGAAATAGTACTTAGATGTTGTACTTCTTAATAAATCCGCTTGGCATAAGACACTCTAGTGCAAGGCCTCCCAACCCTGAACTTGCCTGTCTCTTTAATTTTCTGATATCTTGATCCTCTCTTTCAGGACACTGTCACTGAAGAATGACCTACTGGTCCAGGTCACAGGGACCTGACCCAGTGAGTGGAAGACACATCTCTAAGTTCTTCTTTCTGGACAAGTGTCTGAGGCATGCATGTACTAAGGACTTCTTATTCCTGATTCTTACATGAGAGAGCTACAGTACCGCTGCATCATTTCTGTTTCCCACTTGGCTACATATTCTAAGAGGGTAAATATGCTGTCAACCGGTTATCTATGCAGGATGTCAGAATTTAAAAATATTCCCTAAATTGACTTGTTTAAGGGATGAAGCTTTAAGGAATTTTCAATATTTCTACTTATTAAATAGTTTCGAATAATGCCACCCTCTTGACTTTAGGTTTTGAGTCCTAAGACTGTTCCCTAAAGAAAACTGAAACTAGTATTGACTCTGTTTACATGAAGCAAATGGTGACTGAGGTCAAAGTGGTTTTGGTGATGACAGAGTAAGCACACAGTGTAACTAGAATTTTGCGTCTGGTTATCTTAGGTTACTGGCTCTCAACCTTCCTAAAGTTGCAAGCCTTTTATATAGTTACTTATGTTATGGTGACCCCCAACTATATTTTTTTTGCTACTCTATAACTGTAATTTTGCTACTGTTATGAATCGTAATACAAATATCTTATTTGTGGGTTGTCTGATGTGTGACCCCTGTAGAAGGGCTGTTCAGCCCTCTGGTTGAGAACCACTGTGCTAAGCCTTTCCATCTTGAAATTACTATGCATTCTAGTTTGCTTCTGGTTGCTGTGATAAAACTGGTGAGCTATGCACCAGTGAGAGACCCTGTCTCCCAGGAGAAAGTAGAGAAAGAGAGTGGAAGACATCTAATGTCTATATCTGGTTTTCACCCCACGCATAGACAAATGCATGTGCACATGTACATACATAGAAACATGGACAAAGATACAGCATACACAAAGCATTAACTATGACACAGGCAATACTGCTGCTCAAATTTGGAGGAAACCATATTGAGAGAGAGGTTTCCAGGCATGAAGAATCTAAATCTAAATCAGGATCTAGCAGTTTCTGAACTGATAGCAGAGTTGGAAGACAAGGCCTGGGATATGAAAGTTATAAAACATTATAACCTATTCCTGGGGAACAAATACTTATGTGAGACTAGATCAATTCACTGATAGTGGAAGGCAGATAAAGAAAAGAAGACAAATTTCAGATCCTTTCCTTAGATATAAAATCTATATTTTGCAGTTGGGTTTATACAGTACCAAAATTTACCCTTTGCAAGTAAGGTAAGTATACAGTTGAGTGACATATTCTATCATATGTTTATATGACATAAAGTCATATTTTAATCTCATTAAAAATTGAAATTACTATAATATATTGATGATTTAAATTGGTAGTAGTGAGTGTTGGCCTTTTTACTTTTATCAGTAAGAACCCATTATTCTGAGTGTCTATGTGTACCACTGGATTATATTGTAATAGCTCAGTGTCTGTTTCAAAGCAGGTCCATGCTCTGTATTATTTCTATTCTTTTTAAATATAATTTTCATTTTAATTAATAGTGACTTTCTCAGAGCAGAAGTGTTTATTCTTTTTTTAATTAATTTTTGTTGAGCTCTACATTTTTCTATGTTCCCCTCCCTGCCTTTTCCCTCCCATTCCACCCCATCCCAAGGTTCCCATGCTCCAAATTTACTAAGAAATCTTGTCTTTTTCTACTACTCATGTAAATTAGATCTATGTATGCATGTGCCTCTTAGCGTCCTCATTGTTGTCTATGTTCTCTGAGATTTTAATTTGTAAGCTGGTTTTCTTTGCTTTATGTTTAAAAACCACTTATGAATGAGTACATGTGATAATTGTCTTTCTGTGTCTGGGTTACCTCACTCAAACTGATGTTTTCTTGCTCCATCCATTTGCCTGCAAAATTTAAGATGTCGTTTTTGTCTGTTGTGTAGTACTCCATTGTGTAAATGCACCACATTTTCCTTATACATTCTTCGGTCTAGGGGCATTTAGGTTGTTTCCAGGTTCTGGCTATGACAAACAATGCTGCTATGAACACAGTTGAGCACATGACCTTGTGGCACAAATGCGCATCCTTTGGGTTTATAATCAAAACTGATATTACTGCGTCTTGAGGAAGATTGTTTCCTAATTTTCTGAGAAATTGCCACACTGACATCCAAAGGGGCTGTACCAGCTTTCACTCCCACAGCAATGCAGAAGTGTTCCCTTTACCCAACAATCTCTTCAGCATCAGTTGTCATTGGTGTTTTTGATCTTGGCCATTCTTATATATCTAAGATGGAATCTCAGAGTTATTTTAATTTGCATTTCTCTGATAACTAAGGGTGTTGAACATTTCCTTAAATAGAAGTGTTTATTTTTAATAAATGCAACTTTAAAGGTTTTGGGGTTTTTCATTCATATTTTATACCTTATGTATAAAATATATGTATATTTGTCTAATCCAAAGCCACAAAAATTTTCTGATATTTCATTTTAGATATTTATTGCATGGAGGCTTACACCTAAAGTCATGCAATTATTAATTAATTAATGCTTATTCCTATTGTGATCTGTCAACCAATATAGATTTCTGTCATATTCTTTCATTGTGCTTCCTCAGACAAGTGCACATGAATCCTAAGATATGTTAGCTTCCATACAATAATTTTTCAAATGCTGAATGATTTAACATTTGTAGAAAAAAACCTTTGTCAATACTGAGAATTGTTCCGAATATATCATTGAATCTGAAGAAACAATAATCAGCTTCACACCTGTTCACAGATATAATGATATCTACTTTTATCTTTTCTAAAATATCTACTTTCATTTTGGAATTGAGTTAATATTTTAATTAGTTGATTTTCATAATCAGAATACTGAGGACCTCAGCAAATGGGTTCAGGAATCTGAATGTTGCTAATCTATAGAATTTATTTGTTTCCCTCCTTCTACCATGGGGGCTCAGGTAATCAATCTCAGGTGACAAGGCTTATTAACAAGCATTATCCTTTGTCTTCACCCACTGAAGTTGTAAAGTATTTGAAAATGAGTATATTGCTTGGCAGACAAATCAGAGATCATCTTTGCATTATCAGTAATAAGAGTGATTGTACTCAATTTATTTCCTAAATACCTGGGTAAAATTAGCAACAAAGTCAACAGAACATCTATGGCTTTTGTGTTTAAGGTCCAGTGAAATGGGTTTTGGGTTTTACCTCTGCCTTCTATACTTTCCATTTCACCTATAAAACAAAACTCATTCCATAAATGTGGACATAGCCTTCATTATTTAGAAATATTTTCAAGATTGGTGATTACATTCTCTCCCTCATGACATTTATTTCATGAATATTTATATTTATTTCTGTCACTTGTTCTAGATGAACCAGAGATTTGTCAACTGTATTAATTTTTCAAAAGTCTCATTGTGTTTCTGTTCAATTTTTTCTGTTTTTTTTTTCCAAAACAAAATTTGTTGAGTTTTACCCCTATTTCTTCTTCATTCCTGCAGGTGTTGAGGTAGTTTTCATGGTAGACAAAATGTACCAAAGATCAGATTTAGCCTATTCCTCATGGAGATAGAGTATGAAAGCTAATGGTGATCTTTCTATATGAAAATAATTGGGCAAAAAGCAACCAAAACAAACAAAGAACAACTAACAATATTTTAAACCTCTAAGTGTTTGCAAATGTTAATATTTGAGTACATAGAATAATTTATTGTCTTTATTTGATCTTAATACATCATATACACTAGTGGCATTTTAACACTGTCTGCTGTAAGTAATTATAAATATGGGTCAATTATAATACTATATCTTTAATTAAAAATTTAAACGAGAATATTTCTTAGTATGAAAATTATATGCTAGCTGATTCCCTGCAGTTGTGGAGTTTTACTGGGAATATAGTCATGTTTATATATTTGCTTTTGAGGACTATTTTTACACTATGAAATTTACAGTATATTGAAGTTCCATTTTCATTTAGTACAACACATATTCTGAGTTACTCATTTCATTTTCATTTAATACAACACATATTTTTGATTTGTTACCTCTCTTATGATAGCTGCATTGTTTTTACACGAGTGACTTATTTTCTAAGTCTTGAGGGGATTTCTGAGAGCTTGATGTTATTGAGTTCTGACTCATTCACTGGGTTTATGATGAGTACTTTGCTCATTTCCATTACTCTTATTAATAGTTGTATTACACTTGAAAATATACTTCTGTTTGGTGAATGTTACACACTCTTTTGAGGAGGATGCCCTGTGGCTAGAATTATAAATGTTTTTGTTTCCTGGCTTGCATAGATATGACATTAAAACAATTGTTAGAAATTTGTATTCATGATCTTTTCTATGTGACTTTCTAATATAAAAATATTTTTTAAAAATTTTTATCTTCACCATTGACTTTCTCTTGTTGAACAGTCTACATATGATAAATATTTTTTCTGTGGACTTTCTGAGTCTACACTGCTTCTTTCTCAATTTTATTATGTGTGTTTTTATAGTTTCTGTCTTTTTAAACATTGGCATTCGTTGAAATACCTTTTTTCCATAATCTGCTCTTTTTTTCCTGTTGCAAACTCAAATAGATCAAAATATATGCACAAACTT
>JAQHUG010000018.1:2245223-2285827 GCA_028555095.1 Dicrostonyx torquatus | reverse complement strand
TGAGAGGGTTTGTTGATCTGAGGGTTAAAATAATATGAACTAAGTAGTATAAAAATTGAAAATAGATGAATCTATAATACTATTTTAAATGGCCGTTTCTGAGAATTTTGAGTAACTACTCAATTACTTGAAATGTAGTAAATGGATAGGCATAAAAATAGATATAGACGCTTCAATATATAATCAGTCAAAGAGACGACATTACTTGCTGCAGGAATTGTTTTACATTGAATTATTACATACAAAAGTAAAGGAGAGCACACTGGTCTGGATCCAGGTTACTCTCTTTTATATGGACCAACAACTTTCAGCTTTGTGTAGCCTGGACTTGCTTAATTATTTCCTGTTTTAATATCATAAATTAATAATTTTTATTGATATTTATTGAGCTCTACATCTTTCTCTGCTTCCATCCTTGCCTCTCCCCTCCCCTTCAACTCTTCCCCAAGGTCCCAATGTTCATGATTTACTCAGGAGATCTTGTCTTTTCCTACTTCCCATGTAGATTAGATCTATGTAAGTCTCTCTTAGTGTCCTCATTGTTTTAGGTTCTCTGGGATTGTGATTTGTGGTCTGGCTTTCTTTGCTTTATGTTTTAAAACCACTTATGAGTGAGTTCATGTGATAATTGTCTTTCTGTGTCTAGGTCACCTCATGCAGTATGATGTTTTCTAGCTCCATTAATTTTCCTGCAAAATTCAAGCTGTCATTTTCTTTTTCGCCATTGTGTAAATGTACCACATCCATTCTTTAGTCGAGGGGCATTTAGGTTGTTTCCAGGTTCTGGCTATGACAAAAAATCTCTTTTGAACATAGTTGAGCACATGTCCTTGTGGCATGATTGAGCATCCTTTTGATATATACCCAAAAGTGGTATTACTGGGTCTTGAGAAAAGTTGTTTCTTAATTTTCTGAGAAATCACCACACTGACATCCAAAGGGGCTATACCATCTTGCATTCCCACCAGCAATGCAGAAATGTTCCCTTTACCCCACAACCTCTCTATCATAAGTTGTCATTAATATTTTTGATCTTGGCCATTCTTGCAGGTGTAAGATGGAATCTCAGAGTTTCTCTGATGACTAAGGATATTGAACATTTCCTTAAGTTTAAGTGTCTTTCATCCATTTTAGATTCATCTGTTGAGAGTTCTCTGTTTAGGTCTGCAATCCATTTTGTTCATTGGCTTATTTGTTCTTTTGATCACCAATTTCTTGAGTTCTTTGTATATTTTGGAGATCATCCATCTATCTGATGTGGGGTTAGTGAAGATTTACTCATTCTGTAGGCTATTGTTGTATCTTGTTGACCATGTCCTTTGCTTTATTGAAGCTTTTCAGTTTCAGGAGGTCCCATTTATTAATTGTTTCTCTCGGTGTCTGTGGTGCTGGGGTTATATTAGGAATGACTTGCTTAATTTTATATAACAGTTTCTTTCAAAGATTATCAATGTTGAATAAAAAAATTCAGTATTTTGTTGCTTTCTCTCTTTTTTCTACTATAGAGAAACATCTCAAATTGTGTGTGTGTGTGTGTGTGTGTGTGTGTGTGTGTGTGTGTATGGTCCAAACACAATTTTAGAAACTCCCAGAATATGACAACCAAAACTGAAATTTCAAGTTCCCACAATATGTTTAAGTTTGCTAAGACTTCTTTGCTTGTACTGGCACTTCTGTGCTTCAGACATGTTTTTACTACCCCTGAGTCATTCCAAATGATGCCCAACTGTCCTCTGGCCTGCATTATACATAAGGCCAGCCCCATGGCAATTATATACCTCACTTCATATCGCAAATAATTCCCAAGGCCTTGGGTGCCTTTATTGCACAACTCTATCAGCCTTCCTCTCCCCCTCGCTAGTTCACCATCTCATTCCTTATTTTACCTTGCGTGAGTTGCTTTCCCCATTGCTCTGACAAGATATTGAAATAAAGTGCAACTGAAGGGTAGAAAGGATTGCTTTGGCTCATAGTTTGAGTGACAGTCAATCACAGCAGAAAGACATAGTGGTAGCATCATGATCCAGCTGTTCATATTTTGTTCACATTGAATAAATAGAGAGGTGAATGCCAGTGCTCAGATTGTTTTATCATTTTCAGTTCATCCAGGACCCTCAACATTTATTGTCACTCACCCCACTCAGTCAGTTTAAGTAAGTAGCTTCTTTCCAGAGGGTTTTTCATAGGTGGTTCTAGATTCTGACAAATAGGTTATTGATATTGATGTCAATCAACTGGTCATAATTTATGAACTCAGGAGAATGGTTGTGACTTGGGTTGCAGGTCTCATGTCACTGTTCACATGAACAACCCCATTACCCTACATAATGATTACGTCTAATTGTAGGATGCCAAAGATTTCAATACATTGAAAAAATATAAAACTATACTTTATACTTGTGTATATATGTTCTTCTGAGTTGCTGCCTACAACTGTAAAAACTACTATTCCTGGAATAGGAAAGCTTTAATCAATCTCCCCTCTCAGAGTCTGTCTGGCTTTAACATATATTTCTATGATATGATTTCACAGATACAATTAGAGAATATGATATTTAAGGCAAGATGGTTAACTTACACAGCCCTTGCATTAAATTAATAATTTCATGCCATTTAAGTAAGAGCAAATAAGTGCAAATTTCACTAAGGCCACTGCAAACACTGTGAGATGATCAGTCATTGTGCAGGGTGTTTATTTACCTAATGTTTCCCATAGTCTTCACCCAGTGTTACATGAGCCCCGCATGTGCTTACTCTATTTTCCTCCTCTAGATAAACGTTTTTCATTCTTGACTTTAATTTCACATGCTGCACTTGTTCATCCTCCCTTGACATGAAAGGAAAGCATTCCCACTGATTTTATCTCTCAACCCCAATAAAATCCCATGTTTACTCTACAGAAACCCCACTTTTAAACTGTGACGATGTTGAGTTTGCATTTCAAAATAGCGTATGTTCCATGAAGATGTGTTTGCTTTGAATAGTCATTCAGTAACACCATTCTTCACATGACTCTTTTTTCGAAAGGCAAAGTTTTTGTTGAATTTGTGTGTTATTTATACTCTTTGGTTCATTAATGCTTAAGAAACATCTTTTAGATGGGCATTTTCTTGTTCCTTCCTTTCTGTGAGGACATGCAGTAACTTACCTATTGTGATTAAATGTTACCACTTCATTTTTGATGAGCAGGATGCCGATTTTATTGCTGGGCTATTTTATCTCTTTCCTTGAAAACTGATTTCTAAATGTCTCATGTGACTCTGACTTCAAATGCTTGTTCCTTCCTATTCGTTGCTAAGGCGTGAATTCTAATTGCTGTTAATATCAAAAAATAATGGCCTTATAGATTGTTTATGAAGAGAACAAACTTATATATATGCATATGTATACATATATATGTATATATATATTATTTGATAAGACTTGTTTAAGTCTATCTAATGATACAAAGCAGTATTAGTAATAATTGACTTAATGACTTAATATTAAAAGAATATATATATGTATATATATATATATCACTTGTGGAAATTTTTATATAGTAAATGAAATTACCTTTCTTGGTTTGATAATCTCAGCTCATGTCAATTTATATTTACTTATCTGTCGGTTTTAGAGACAAAGGTTTCTCAGCTCTGATCTTTCCAGTCTGTGGTCAATGAGCAGTTAACATCAGGGCACCATAGGTAAGGTCTGAAAGAGGTTCCTGCTATTTTATCAGGGTCAGTGTGTGTGCTGTTGGTAAAGCTCCAAGGGTCATATTGTGTTGTCTGTCTTTCCCTTTATCTGCGATACTTATAGTCAATGTTGCCTGCTTAAGCTGCCATTCTAATTTCAGGTTTCAGTCCAAACTGTCCTTAAAACTTGGTTCCATTGAGTAGCCCAGCTCAGTAGATTAGACACTCAAGTCTTCCATCGTTTCCTACTCTGAATTAATATGGGTATGATTTTTTATAATCTCACTTATTACCTATCATTGTGCTTGAACTGTAATATGTCAACAATGGAAGAATTCTCTCCACAGAGCTCTGGGAATTTCATCCCCCTCACACACAATTTTCCACAGGGTGGGGGGGGATATGGGCACCCTCTTCCTTTTATTCTGTATATATGAGAATAGTTTCAGGATGCCTCTTTAATTGACTAATCTTCCTTCTTGGAACATTTTGTTACTATTCTTTCTATTGTCTTTGTCATGTTAATGAGGATAAGATGTCTTTTAATGTTTATGATGGCCTCTTATTGTCAGCTAGTTGGTTGGGTAAACTTTGGTATGATAACGATTCCATACTCATCATTTTGGCAATGTAAGGAAATATGTTTGACTCTTACACATAACAATACAATGTGAATGTAATTAGTCAGAAGGAGTGTATGCAGTGCTCTCATCCCCTTGCTACAATGAAACATTTCTGCTCTTCTACCTCTAGAAACTGAAGGGAGATATTTATGGTCCAAGCCCCTAAGTGGCACATCTTCATACTAAGTGGGAAGATAGTTATATTTAAAGTGATGGTCAGAAAATATACACAAGATAAATATTTATAATGTACAGTAATGAGTTTAGGTAGTTAGAAAGGGTGTGATACAAAAATTACAAAAGGGTGTGACATTTGAAATTAAGTTCAAATGTTAACATGACAGTGAGGAGATCCACAAATCACTGAAAATTGAGACATAGTTCAGAGGACTTATTTTTACCCTAGAAGGAACACCAGGAAAATAACAGGATCTATTAGGAGCACTGAAGGAAATGGCCAAGAGAAAGTCTATTTAGATACATCTTTAAGGAACTCTGATAGTGTCAGGGAAGGAAGTAACCTCACTTGATTGCTTGATTACTGGTCCACAAAGGGGTAATTATGTGCGGCATTATCAATGTGACACTTTCAGGGGTTATATTGGAGAAATAAACATTTTCCCTGATTACAGACACATGCAAATGTCAGCCTCCTGAACCCTCTTTTTTCATCCCCTGTTCAAATTCAAAATAAATCACCTCTTCTCTCCTGGGTCAAATTCTCGTGTTTTTGAGATAAGTAAAGATATCAAATTCCTAAATGTGTCAAATGGATGCACACGTGCATTGGCATGATCTCTGGGGAAGGAAACAATACTTTTCTGCATTACATACACATTCGGATTATGTTTCTTTGTTTTGCATCTCCGCAGTCCTTTTCCTGCAGACGTACTGCTTTGAAGAGAATGGGTCTTAATTTCTTTCTATGCTTTTGACTCACACCATAAATTGGGTCAAACAATCTCTTTGTGATATACCAGATGTGATCTTTGTGCAAGCTTCAGCTTTACATAACTTGTAGGAACTGTTTATACACTGTCTATTTGCTATATCTATTATGGAATGAAACCTCCATAAACTCCCTCCTATTTTCCTCCAGCTACATACACAAGCACATTGAAAATCTTCTACGTGCAAAACTAAATGTTTCCATGTAGGATCCTTCGCTCTCCCCTGATTTGTTTATTGAACTTGGAGTCTTTCATTTTCCTAAAAGATCCACTCCTCTCACATCTTCCAAAGTCATCCTTCTCATGAAGTCTCCATTAAACTTTCTCATTTAGGAAACCATGCCTTGTACACTGTAGTGAACTGACAGTTCTTTTTATTTCCTTTACATTGGATCGCAAGTGTGACAATTTGAACACTCAATAAGTTTGGGACCTTTTCTAAATATGGAACCATTATTTTTTAGACTCAGAGTATTATTTTAAATATGTCAAATATTTGATCAATACCAAGCAGGGAGAATGAATGTTCTTAAGTTCATATGGGACAGTGGATACCTGATGACCTCATTCAGTGAGCCTAGAATATCATTGCTGACAATTATGTGTGACCAAAATCTCAATGGCAGTCACTGCAATTCAGATACATCACTATTCTTATTGAGATCATTCTTAATGAAAGGACTCAATAAAGAATAAGAAAACATAAGTAGATAAAATAATTCTTAAAAGTGTACCATATTGAAATCAATCTTTTGGAGCAATTTTCAGTGCAGTTCTGTCAATATTGCATTTTATCCAGGCAATGCTCTCTGCTCTTCAGAAGTACTAATGCGGTTGGCTATTACAGAATACAAAAGGTCACCAGGCAAATTTGGAATGTTGACTCCCTCTTTGGTATGTTACTCAGCACCCCAGGTTTTCACCACCCACATTGCCCCCACCACTTTAATCTTTGTATCGAGGACTTAAAATATTTTCTACTTGGTTGATAAAAGGGTTTTTTCATTTCTATTGTTGCAAATGATATTTTTGCAAACATGGGCCACAGCAAACAAATCACTGCTGACATTTGATTGTTAGCAACTTTAAGATTCCATTGCTAGAAAAGCATATTTCAGGCTCTGAAAGGTTAAAAAGATTATTTATTTTCCTAGATGGATACAGAAAGCAGTGATGTTGAGAAAAAAATTAAAAAATATTGTGACTTGGGTAAGATAGAGTTCAGAAGATTGTGATATATTTTTATTTAGACACAGATAACTTGAATTTCCTAGACATTGATTTAATTCATACGTGACAGCCGAAGAATACACATATTTTAAGAAAATAATCTCATCATCTCATCTCTGTGTGTGTGTGTGTGTGTGTGCGTGTGTGTGTGTGCATGTGCACGCACCAAATATAACCTTGCAAAGGTCAGAGAGCAACTTGGAGAAGTTGGCTAGTACTCCCCTTCTGCCCTGTGAATCCTTGGGTTTGAACTCGAGTCTTTAAACTCAGCTGCAACTGCCTTTACCCACTAAGCCCTCTTGCCAGCCCTGGAGTCTCATTTTTAGGTAGGATATACACATATTAAATATTGACTATGGAAGATATGAATTGTTAATGTGATTTTTGGCAAAATAAATGTTTCATGATTAAGAATATTGTGAAAATCATATATTTGCTTGCAAAGTATGTTTAATATTTAATAGTACAAAAGAACATAATTCTTCAAAGTGGAAACAAAATCCGGATTAAAATGTAATACACTTAAAAAACTCTAAAAATGTTCATAATAAAACACAACAATTACAGGTATTCTTCAGAATTAAGAATTTAAGAAATTAAACAATTAAAAAATGTCCTCAGATACTTATGTGAAAAAAATCTATTACTACTGGTTCTACAATAAAAAGTAATTATGGTCTGAAGAGTGCACATTCATTGAAAGTTTAAGTATTCCAAAACCCTTCCTAATGGTAAGTATATGTTTAGCTGGTTCTATATACCCTTCCAAAACATATGTTAACCGATTTTATTTTACTGATCATAAATATTCAGTGGTGTGGTAAAGTCAGTTTAACATCACTGGAACAAGAATTCTTCAATATCTAAAATAATGCTCAGGAGACCAGGATGCAATCAGGACTACTGGATAATGGACAGAGCCAATGGTTTAAAGGACAACTTGCCTATCAGACTAATGGGATCTCAAATTCGATGAAATTGTTAAGAGTCATGACTCACCAATTCTCTCTTATGTGATATGGTGCAATTTTCTTAGTCTAGTGGAGTCCTTGTTAAGGCAAAAACTATAGTACAGAAAATACATCAGAAAATGGCAGAGTCATCCTCTCAAAGAAGTATTATTTGGGGCAATTTCTTTTCCACAGTAGTCACTGATAGGAATTTAGTATCTGGTAAAGAATTTGGAGATGGTTGATAGGAGAGGAAAAAAGCTGAGAGTAGATGCTCCAAGGCTAGAAGGAGGAAAGTTTCATTTGATCTGTATCACCTCCCTCCAAGGTTGCTCAGCTTGTTAGCCAGCAAGGCTTCTTCTGTGTTGGTTTCTTCCATGTGAAAAGGATAGTGTGGTAAAGAACACATGCTCCTTTGGCCATGCAGGAAAATCCCCCAACTTTCTTCCTTTCACTGTCCCATCTTTCTCCTCCCCACCTTCCAAAAATAATCAGAAAGGGTAGCAAGAAGTGAAGGAATATTGTGGTCTAGGAGGAGAAACATAGAGCACAAACACAACAGTATAGGCTACACACTTCAATAATGATGCTTATTCATGTGTTTGGTATACATCACTTCTGGTCTGTCCTTTGGTTTAAATGTAGTGCACAATCAAGGTACTGATAATATCTGAATTAACTATAGATCTTTGAATTCTAAATATTGATATCTCCTGCTATCATATTGTTGTTTTTGGTTCCTTTCAAGTTAGAAAATATTTGCTTAATATGTAACTTTTAAGTGCTCTGATGTGGATGCATACATGCTTACAACAAATATATGTCTTTAAAGATATTTTATTTTGAAATGTGTGTGTTTGTAGAGAATGACATACATGTGATACAGTTACCCACAGAGGCCAGAAGACAGCATGAATGCCGGGGACTAAACTCAAACCATCTGTTATAGCACTCTGTGCTCTTAGGTGAGCCATGTCTCCAGCCCTTCATACATGCTCTTGACAGGCACATTTCTCAACACATGACTTTGTCTCTTGGTAATGATATCTATTTTGTCTAAGTATACCTTGGGTTCTATTTGTTTTTCTGTTTGTATGAATATTGTCCTATCACTTAATTTTCATTCTTTGGCCATGAATTTAATCTGGCAGAATACATTTGGATTTTGTATGTATATTTATGCTATTCCAGTCTCTAAATTTTAGGTTAATCAATATTTTTAAAGTAATAGCATAGGAATTTTTTAAAAATATGCAAAATGTATAGACTTCACAGATTCCTTGTATATTTCTGTCTTAACACCTTCCCTTTTCATATGATAATTTCCTATACTACTATATTTTGATACATTATTCTTTTTTATTTGGGGCATCTATTACAGATATTTTATTTATGAGGGTATATAAGTATGATATAACCCATCTTATACAGAAAACAATAAGTACAATTAGCATCTTAGAACAGTGTCTTCCCTACTTGACAGGATGGTCCAGGAGGTGTTATCTCACTCAATTCATGTGTTTAATGATCAAATAGAGTTAACCATTTCTTCTCAAATGCTTATCATTTCTTCGAGATGAAAAAGTTAAGAACTCATTTTATAACTTCAGGAGGATAAAATATACTCCTGTTATCGGTTGTCATATTAGTGTACAATAAAACACCAAACTCATTTCTCCTATCTGTGCGCCTTACCCATCATTCAACCTTATCCCGTTTATCTCTCACCTCAGTAATTTCCACTCTCTGGTCACTCACTGCCATTATGCTCTCAAATTTTATCACGTCCCTCTTCTTTTTAATACTCGGCCAATGAATAAGATGACTTTGGTATTTGTCTTCTGTTTTGTTCAGCATTATATCACTCTGTATAATGCTTCCCATTTCTGCTTGTACTACTGCAAATGACGGGATTACTTTCATTTTGCAGATGAAGACTCTCTTATTTGTCATAAATACATCCTCTTTACCATCTTTTTTCAGTCAGTGGGCATACTGATGTCTCTGTGTCTTGTCTACTGTGACTATTGTTAAAATAAACATGAGAATATAGAAATAGTTTGGGCGTTCTGATTCCATTTCCTTTGTTTAATCTGACAGATTGCTAGGTATGTTGTTCTTAAATCTGTAAGGGACATTTTTAATATTATTATATGAGTCATTTTTATTGTTGCTCTGAAAAAAATCTTACAGAAGTGAATTAAGGAAGAATTTTGGTTCACATTTTAATGGGGATAGGTCCCATCACAATGGGAAGGGGTGTTGGTGAGTGGCTCTAGGCTGCAAGAGCAGGCAGGACATGCAATATACACGGTTCCAAGCAGACAGTAGAGTGAGGAAAGAAACTTGGTTTGGGCTGCAGGACTGCAAGATTCCTAAATGTTCTACAACCTCCACAGACAGCGCCATCTGCTGGGGAACAATCCTCAAACACAGCCTTTAATAACATCTTGCTTTTAAAGTAAATGGTAAGTTTGATTCCCAGAACCCATATGGTGACTCACAACTTTCTCTGATTCCAACTAGACTGACTTTTTCTTCTGGCCTCCAAGGGCACTTCATGCAAACTATCCATAGACACATAGTGGGCAAAACAATCATACACTTTCAAAAAATAAATAAATAAAACGAAAGGAAACTTTAAAACCTTTCAAAAAGAGGTTTGCTCTTATACTCCTAAAACATCTACCCTCATTTTATCTAGTAATTTCATAACATTTTGTCTTACATCTCAGTGTTCCTTACTTTCAAGTCTGGGTTAAAATTTTTGAAACTGGCAGACTGAAAGCTCTAAATTCACACTTATGCATCTGGACTGAGAGCATCCTTCCTCCAATGTCTTCTCAGTCCTTTTGTTGTAGACCTACTGGGTATGGGTGTGAAGGTTGGCTTGTTGGGTCTTTGTTGATCTGCTCTTATTCATCTACACTATTTTGATCAATAGCATCACGGTCTAGGCCAAGTCAGACATTGTGATACCCACTGTACCGTTCAATTTATTCAAGACTGCTTTTGATTTGGTTATTCCAGCTTTTACTTTTTGCTTCTAGATGTTATGATTTTTCAAATCTAATACTATTAAGAATACAGTCATGATTTTACAAAGACATCATAGAATCTAAAGAATTTTCTTACCATTATTGCCATTTAATATTATCAATTATTTTAAACCACAAACAGTGATCTGTTAAAATTAAAAAAATACTGAGCAGTAATAGTATGTTTATACTTATTAATTCAAAACACAATATAACATTAGGAAAAGAATAAGAATATTATTTTTCTGCTTAGCAAATTAGCTATTTTCATAGAGTTCCTTTTTGCATTTCAAGTTATTCCCAATTTTTTTTAAATTGTGAACCTCAGAATATCCCTACAAACCACACAGGCAAATAAATATTCATTATGTTATTAAAAATAATCAAAACGACTTCTAAAGTCGAAGATGCTTCTCATGCTTAAACCACAGGACAGTCATGGTGACAGAATTCAAGCACTTTAATTAGAGTATTTTGCCACCTACTAATCCTGTCTCCATCCTCTTAGAGATAGGAAGATAAACAAAGTTTTGTTGTCTTCAAACACACAAAATACATTCAAATACAACTTTCCTGCCTTTTTAATTCCCTTGTACTGTTTCTCTGAGAGATGCTTTTGCAGCATCTTGTCTAGAATTTTAAATAATAAATGATTTTTACAGAAAGCAAAATGTATATTTTACAGATATGCAGTTGAGAAAACTTCCTAATGTGACAAACAAAAATGCTCAAAGAACCAGAGCTGGAGCACAGGGACTCTCTGTCTCTGGGTATACGTGGCCTGCGGGAATAAACAGAGGTTGATGTGCTGTATAAATTAAATTATTCCAAAGGTTTTTGTGAGGAATGAAAACCTGACTCCTCACTGTCAGTGTTTTTCTTTTCCTTGTTTGTTTTCAGAAGTGCATGAATTCTGGACATAAATAAACTCATCTAGTCAAGACAATGTCAATCCCACGAAGCACCTTGTTCATACTTTATGACTTAACCCCCAAGAACAGCAACAAAGGGATTCACAAATAATGTGTTTAATAAAAGAGTATACTCCCTTCTGCCTGCAAGCTTTATAGGGCACAGGAAGATTTGGAAGAAGGCACTGAGTTGGAGTAACCTAATACATATAAAAACATGAAATTGTGGCTGCCGACTAAAAGTCAGTGATGACTATTTCAAGAGCCATGTTAAATCTCTTTAAAAAGTCAGGTTGCCTCCTGACAGAAATGCTTGTGGATACTAGAAATACAAAAAGTCCCCACATCACATGAAATTTGTATTATCTCACAAAACACAAAAACATTATCATCCCAATTTTTATGCATAACCCCAGGTGGCAAGAACTGATTTTCTGCTCTTGAGAGCATTAAGATCTACTTCTTGTCAGAATAAATAATCAAAGAGACTGTGGCAGAGATTTACTAATATAGACCAACCCAAATATTTTTGCATACCTATTACAGGGTACTGAGAAAATTTGAAATTTCCCTCTTTATGCAAATAAACATGATATGTTTTATAAACATATGGGATCATAAGTGGGATCACAGATACCTATTACATATGCATATGCATACACATTTGTGTGTGCATATTTTTGTTTATTCTGAATTTCTTCTCAGAAGAGGCTCAGTCTTACTACCAGCCTCATGAAGCAAAGGGTCATAGGTGAAAGCAACAGTAGGCAAGTTCAACCCCAGTCTTTCTATCTAATGGTTAGACAGTGGTTCATCCTCGGAGCTAAACACACTATTTTCCAGATCATGCCAAATCGATGACATTCACTGATTTCCTGCCAGTGTGATAAGACCATATTGAACAAATCTAAGAATGCTTTTCTAAGAATAAAACATTTAACATTAAAAACTGCTTTGGCTCAAGACTGGAAGGCTGTCCTTAACAACACTGAGGTCTTTGTTATCAATGGTGCTTTAAGGAATGTCTTCCATAGTTCAATTTTCATGTAAGTTATCTTTGTCTGTTTGTTTGCTACTCCATGCCTTTCCTTGCAAGGTTTGCAACTTCTACCAGATATAGTTTAAGAAGAGTTTGGGAAAGAAAATAACTATTAAAAAATGCTACACAAAGTGACTTCACTGTAGAACCCAAAATCAAGTGATCATAAAATATCATGTAATGAATCCTACTTATATAGCATAAAAATGTGCTCTTTCTCCTTTTAACTGAAGTCTTTCATTATGGAAAGGTGGATAGACATCAGTAATTTCCTGCAGAACATCAGATTATAGAGCTCTCCCCCAAATTTACTCAGAGATAATCTGTACATGGGAATGATGCTCATTACGTCCAAAGACAGATTATTCATACATGCGATATCCTGAGTCTACTTCACCAACATTATGCAGGACAAAGAAGCCAAAGGAAAAAAGACTTCTTCCTCTGTTTATGCGGTGGTTGATGATGTTGTATAGTGAAATTGATATGTTGCTAAGTCATGGTGTTTTATCAAAACCTTAGAAAGATAACCAGTACAAATTGGTTTGCAAAAGGAGGAGCCAGAATGCCATGACAGGTAACCCTTCTATCATGTGAGGAGAGAGCAAGAAGTCTACATCTGTAACCCAGAAAATAAAGCAGATACCAGACACCAAACCTTCTGGTGATCTTGGATTTTCCATCTTCCAGGATTGTGAGCAATAAGACTTGATTATATATTAAGTACTCAGCTTGTCATATTTTGTTATTGTAACCACAGTGGATGAATACAGTTCATTTGTATTATCTACTACAAGAGAAAAACAATGGCTAGAAAAAAGGCATATCAGTAGTTGCCAGAGGTCACATAAGTAAGCAGGATTTTGTTTATTACAGAAGAGAAGACTTTAATAAAGATGAACATGGTTTTTCTCATAGGCTAGGATTATCACAAAGTAAGTAATAGTGCTGCTTGCTCAAGCATGCAGGCATTATTTAAGATGACTCCCAACCATTTTAAAAGAAAACCACTTTTAACAAAAAAAAAAAATGCATGTCATGATTTTGCGTAACTGAAACCCCAGAGATGGAACTGGACACTGGAGGATTTCTGGGAGCTCTCTAGCTATCAATTTCCCCTGAGAGATTCTGTTTAAAAGAAATTATATAGAGAGGGCATCTAAAATTCACATCTGCACACACACAAACAAACACACACGAAGGTTAGTCTTGATCTGATTTGCTACTAAAACTGTATACTTGAAAGAATGAATTTTTCTGTAAACGATGAATTTTTAAATCCAACTCACACACTATTAAGTAATCAGTTAATCATGTCCTTATAAGCCACACTAGAGGGTCTCAAAGGGTTGTATTATACTATTTATGTACACATATATGCAACAATAATAATCAAAATAAGGTCACACATTGGAGAGTGAGTGAGTGAGGTCTAGAAGTACAGCCTATGAATTGAAGACATGGTGAAATTATTTCTTTCTGCTATCTAAGGATTTTCTTCCTCCAGACTTATAAAATTAAGAGATAAAATATAGAGGGAAGTATTTATATAAAACATGTTGATGGAACTAGAATATTTCTAGTAGGATTGAGATGTAATTTCTACAAAACAAGATTTTAAAGCCTTTAAGAAAGAATTATGGAGATATAGGGTATAGTGAACATATTAATTGTATTAATAACATGGCATTATTGACTCTTTGCTATGCATCCATCACTGGGACCGTTAAGATACTCAGTTTAATAAAGTGACTACAAAGCATGTATGACTACAAATTAACTGGTTTGCCCATGTCACTTACATTTCTCATTTTTGTTTCCTTCTTTTTCTTTTTTAAAAATAAGTAATTGGAAGATTCATGGCTCCATTTCTGACAACCTGAGTCCAGAGTTAAAAGCATCATTTACTGTTCATGTGTACTGGCTTTCAACTTTCTGGTGCTCACAGATATTGAATATATTTTGATCATATTCATCTCCCTCCTCCCAGATTCAATTTCTCCCATACCCACCCAATTTTGTGCCTATATGAAAACTAATAAACCAACAAAAATCAATGAGTTCAACCTGTGCTTCATGTATAGTCTTGGTTGTAAAAGCACTCACTAGAGTGTGTTCAACCAATCAGAGACCACAGCCTTACAGCAAACTGACTCCCCTTTTCCAAATAGCTATCTATTGCCAATATCCCTTTGCTCATGGTGGAGTTTGTGTCTGCTTCACCTCTGCATGCTGGGATTTAGTCTGGCTAGTGTTCACACCGGTCTTGGGCATGCTGTCACATTCTCTGTAAGTTCAAACATATGACTGCCTTGAGGTGGTCAGGAAATTCTGTTTCCTTCAGTCATCCTCTGCCTTTGAGACTATTTCTGCCTGCCCCCTTTACAGTGATTCCTGTGTTCTTTAGGGGCAGATGTGATACAGATAATCCATTCAGTACTGAGAATTCTGCAGGTTATTATTCTTTGCACCCTGGCCAATAAAAAGTCTCAATGTTAATCACCATCTTCTGCCAAAGGACGTTTCATTGAGGTAGACCAATGCAATAATCTATGGATATGAGTCATTATGATGGTTTAATACTATCTACTGAGAAAAACCATCACAGTAGGTTTTCAGCTATGTCTTGCATCTAGAAATGACCCCTGGTATGGGAGTCACCTGTTCACCTGTGTCTTACCTACTAGTCACATGTCTACATGGAACATCCTGTAGGAAGAGGCCCATTATTCGTCCCAGCCACCCAGAACTGAAATAATCACAAAGAAGCCATATTAATTAAATCACTGCTTGGCCCATTAACTCTAGTTTCTTATTGGCTAACTCTTACATATTAATTTATCCCATTTCTATTAATCTTATCACCATGAAGTCGTGGCCTACCGACAAAGTTTCAGCAAGTCTGTCTCCAGCGGCTCCATGGCTTCTCTCTGACTCTGCTGTACTTTCTCCCAGAATTCAGCCTAGCTTTCAATGCCTACCTATGTTCTGCTTTGCTATAAGTTCAAAGCAGGTCTTTTATTCATTAATGGTAATCACAGCAACAGAGGGGACGCCCACATGACCACCCTATTCCTTTTCTACCTTTTTCTGGTCACCATATATCTCTGCCATCCAGAGACAGGGTATTCCTACATTTGTTTTGTTCTTTGCCAACCATTTTGGTGCCAGAGACTTATCATTTTTTGTTTGCATGACATATACTGCCCATCTAAGTGCAACTCTTCCTCCTCATCCCACGCTCTTTAGTATCTCTTTAGTATCTCACTCATAAGCCAGTCGGCTCTGTTCTTCTCAAAGGAAAAGAACATATTTCAAATCGACATCACCCCTACAATTTCCTCTCACAAAATTTGACATAAAAATGTAGATATACACTCCCTCCACAAATATACATGCTAGATTCAACCGAAAATAAGTAGATCTCCTCTTCTACTCTTCTAAGCTTAATTATTCCATTCATAACATTGTCTTTTTCCCAGACATGTGAACAGTGTACTTGCCCAGGGAATCCTGCTTAAAGAAGATTTTCACTGGTAAGGCATAAAACTTGTTCCCAGCATCATTTTAGGTGATTTTGTTTTTCATTTGTGCTACTCAAGTCACAATGGAGTGCACACTGTAATTCCTGAGCCTATCTTATATTCACATTACTGCCTATTTAGCATGGATTGTCCAGACCATTAAGTTCCTTTATAGGAATTCAGAGAAGGTCATGGTCCATACATGTAATGCCAATAGAAGTTGACAGCCCTTAACTTAGCAATAGCCCAGTGGTATGGAATATACCATCAAACAGCTAATAAAATATCACTGCTGAATTCACCAAGGAGATAGAGAAACAGAGAAGCAAAGCTTTTATTTTTTAATTTTTCTTTTTCATTTTTAATCTAGACTTGGAAAAATCCTGCAACTGCCTTAGCATCAATCCTACATTTTGACAAAAGGGAAGAAATACTAGGTTGCCTACAGCCTCCTCCAAGACTTTTTTTGAATGATTAAAAATAATATGTTTTCTTTCTTACCTTTGGTCCTTCCCCCATGCTCTTGATTTGTCCTTGAGGTTCATGGTTATGAATTCACTTCTTAAAATGTATTTTGGTTCAGGAATTTTATATCTAATTTATTTGTTTTCTTATTCAAACTTCCATCCTATAAGTCTGCTAAAATATGTGATCAGATTTTTTTTCTTGCTTTCCTCATGTTTCATCAGGCAAGAAAGTAAAGTGCACATTTTCAGTTACCTCGAGCAAGTTGAAGGTTGATTCCCTGTTTGTAAAGGTCTCAGTGCTTTTTATTGATGTCAAACAAACATAATAAACAGTTAGAAATTTGCAACTGCATGGGAAGTGCCATTAGAAGGATGTTAAATTCTTTAATCCATTTTATCCTCATAACGATAGGCTAAAGTAGATACTATTATTTTCATCCTTAGTCAGTGTCCCTACTTAAATCTTTGGGTTCTTAAGAGACAGTTGTCCAAGGTGTATCATAATAATGCTTTAATAGATGCCTGGTTCAAATAAAATGGGACTCAGGTCCAGGCAAAAGCAGTCCCCTACCTGGCAGGACATGGTGCCTAGGTCCCAGGTGGATCAAGCCCCTTGTTTTAGTACAGAAGCTTGATACTCTAATACAATAGTTCTCAACCTAGGTTTTGAATGACCGGTTTTACAGGGATCACATATCAGATATCCTACTTATCAGATATTTACATTATGAATTATAACAGTAGCACAGCTATAATTATGAAGTAGAAATGAAATAATTTTATAGTTGGGGGCCCACCACAATATAAGGAATTTTATTAAAAGGTGGCAGCATTAGGAATGGTGAGAACCAGTGCTCTAGCATGATGATTCACAAAACTTTAAGTTGTATTATGAGCCTCGTTTGCATCTAAAAGGCTTTCTCTGTCTCCAACTCGGTATTGAGTGTTAGACACTATAGGTTGGCATGTAGGTCCACACCTACTATTTTAAGGGGTGCCAGGCTGATTCAGCATTTCAATAACTAGCTAGCAGTGGACCCAGCAATTTATACTTCTGGGAAACTGCATGACTCTTTTTTGAAAGTTTCCCAATTCATTTTCCAAGTAAAATGCCCAAGGACTCCAATTTCCCTATATCTTCAACAACACTTATCTGGTAGCTTCTCAAAATTATACCAGTCTCTTGTGAGTGACGAGTTCTCTCTGTGACCTCACTTGAATCCTCCTTGGTTTTCCTTCAGGGATGTACTGTGATGGAGAGAGGTAATCCAAATATACCATTTCCTTGCAAAATTTCTTTTAGTCATAGTGTTTAAATGCGAACTAAGACAACTAGTTTACTAAAAGATGATGTGTAAAGAAATATAAAAATTAAATTTTAGCTAACAGGTAAGAATGCATAATATCTAAAAATATGTTTATAGCATATTAACTTGATTCAAAATCCATTGTGAATCATATTTTAGTGCACATTAGAATATATGAAAAATATAAGCTGACATTCTTTTATTGGTATATATAGCTAATGACACTGAAGAAGCATAGAGAAAACATTCTGTTCTTTTGTCATATCTGTGGAAAGTTAGAGATATAGTTGTTCCCTTCATCTTATTTTAACTGCCAGCTCCAGAATCTACCAAGATAGCAACACTCCCCATATGATTAGTTATGTAAATAGTAGATAGCTTTGGAAAAAGTCACAGTATGACCAGAAACTGAATCAAACATCCTTGTTATTGGCTAATTCAATTTCTGAAAGTGGCAGATTTGCCAGAATCATGAGGACACTGGCATAGCATCCACATGACTTTCTTCTGCTTAGTAAACAGCCTATCTGAGTGGAGTGAACTATAAACAGGGGAGGCGTGACATCTCAGAAGAAGGAGGGGGAAATATAAAATGAACGTGTCTTAAGTATATTTTGATTTTGCAAGTCTCTTGTAAAGTCATGAGCCTAAGTCCTAGCAAAGGAGATGAAGCTGTCCTTGTTGAAGTTGATTATGCATTTAAATAGATATGGTGGGGCCTGTTTAGAGAGGCCTCTGAAAGGAAATGTTGGATGGAAGAAAGTAAATAGGCTCAACCAGATCAAAGCTAGGTAAAATTTGACAGTGATCCCTTCCCTATAAGAAGACTCAAGTGTTTAAATGTATTTATATGCAGCAAACCATATCCCCAAGAAATCAGGAAGTGATGAACAAGTTTCTGTATAAGTGATGAAAAAAGATCCATTATAGAAGGGAGGACACAAGCAAAGATTTATCTTTTTTTATTGTTAAAAGAAAAATTTACATTTACTCCCCTTGTTTCAGGCCCTCCTGCTCCCCCACTACCCCATCACCCTCCCCCTGCTTCCTTGAGATGGGGCAGGATACCCTGCCCTGTGGAAAGCCCAAGGCACTCCCCTCCATCTCAGCCTAAGAAGGTGTGCATCCATATAGAATAGGTTCCCAAAAGGCCAATACATGCAGAAGAGATAGGTCCCAGTACCATTATCATCAGCTTCTCAGTCAGTCCCCATTGGCAGCCACATTCAGAGAGTCCGGTTTGGTCATATGCTCATTCAGTCCTGGTCCAGCTGGATTTGATGAGCTCCCAATAGATCAAGCACACTGTCTCAGTTGGTGGGCCAGTCCCTCACGGTCCTGACTTCCTTGCTCCTCTTCTCCCTCCTTCTGCTCTTCCACTGGACCTTGGTAGCTCAGTCCCTTGCTCTGATGTGAATGTGGGTCTCTGGTTCTATCCCCATCCATCATGCGAAATTTCTATGGTGACGATCAAGATATTCATCAATGTAACTATGGGGAAAAGTCAGATCAGGCACCCTGTCCTCTGCTGCCCAAGTACCTAGCTGGGGACATCCCTGTGAACACCTGGGATTCCCTCTAGAGACAAGTCTCTTGCCAATCATAACCCTCTGCACCTTGGGAGCCCAGTCCTTTGTTCTGATGTGGATGTGAAATTTCTATGGTAATGCTCAAGATACTCATCAATGTACCTATATGACAAGGCCAGTTCAGGCACCCTCTCCTTTGCTGCAGTAAGACAAAAAGGCATCCTACTGAATGGGAGAAGATCTTCACTAACCCTACATCAGACAAAGGCCTGATCTCCAAGATATACAAAGAACTCAAGAAACTAGACATAAAAGTTCTAAATTACCAAATTAAAAAATGGGGTGATGATCTGAACAGAGAATTCTCAACAAAAGAAGTTCAAATGGCCAAAAGATATTTAAGGTCATGTTCAACTTCCTTAGCGATCAGGGAAATGCAAATCAAAACGACTTTAAGATACCATCTTATACCTGTCAGAATGGCTAAAATCAAAAACACCAATGATAACCTATGCTGGAGAGGATGTGGAGTAAGGGGAACACTCCTCCATTGCTGGTGGGAATGCAAACTTGTGCAACCACTTTGGAAATCAATGTGGCAGTTTCTTATGAAACTTGGAATCAACCTACCTCAGGATCCAGCAATACCACTCTTGGGAATATAACCGAGAGATGCCCAACCATACTATAAAAACATTTGTGCAACTATGTTCATAGCAGCATTATTTGTAATAGCCAGAACCTGGAAACAACCTAGGTGCCCCTCAATGGAAGAATGGATCCAGAAATTGTGGAATATATACACATTGGAATACTACTTAGCGGTTAAAAACATCTTGAATTTTGCATGCAAATGGATGGAAATTGTAAACTCTATCCTTAGTGAGATATCCCAAACCCAAAAAGATGAGTACAGTATGTATTCACTCATTAGTGGACCCTAGACATAAACACAGGGCATTAAGTTTATAGCTCACAAGCCTAGAGAAGCCAAATAGCAAGGTGAACCCAAGAAAAACATATATAGATTCTCCTGGAAAGTGGAAGCAAACAAGATTGCCAAGCAAAAATTGGAAGCACAGGAGGGGGGAGGGAGGTCGAGGTAGGGGTGGGTGTGGGGTTGTGCAAAAGGGAGGGGGAGGAAAAAGGGTAGCACTGGGGAAAGCTTGGGAGAGTGGGAGGGTGGAGATGGAGAAAGGGTGTATATTGGAGAAGGGAAGAAGATATTTACATTAGGGAAGTCATTTTAGGATTTGCAAGAGACTTGTCTCTAGAGGGGATACCTGGTGTCCATAAACAAAGATTTCTTTTTCTGCCATAGCTTTCTCAACAGTAGGTAGGGAAAGGGAATACAAAGGCTGAGAGGAGAGGGAGTGAATTAAGTTTATGTATTAGACTTGAAATTCAGGGCCAAGGCCAAAGGAAGGGAAATTATATCTTTTAAAATTATTCCTTGTATTGATTACCTTCATGTTACTGAGACCAAAACACCTGGTGGAAAAACCATAACATAAAACAAGGAAGTGAACTTCATATGGACTCATGATGGTGGGGATTTTAGCTCACCATGGAAGGGAATACAGGTAGAGTGGACATAGTCACTGTTGACATTGTGGTGATCAGGAAGTAAAAAAAAAGCCTGCATCAAGAATCACTTGAACTTTTAAGGTTCAACTCTGACTTATTTCCTGCAGTGGGTGCCATCTTCCAACAGCTCCACAACCATCAAAACCATCACCAAAAGTTCAAGTCCAAGTACCTAAATCATGAGCATCTATGAAGTTGTCCTGTTTGAAACCATTACACTCTTAGAGATTTGTCAATGAATTCTTTTCAAGTGTTTGAAACTGTTGTATGCAGTATTTCTCAGGAAGCTAACTCAATGCTTTCAGGTGTAATGTGGTCTCAATGAAGTGATAAAAGATTAACACCGTAATTTCATTGTGATAGCCTAATAGATTGGATGTGCCTCAGTGATAATATCAATGTAATCCATTTTCTGGTAACCAAAGGAAACATAGCGGAGCACTGTGTGATTTGGATCTGCAATTGTAATTAGGAATTAAATAGGTAATCCAGAAGGCGCCAATTGAAAAACCTCACATCCCTTTCATTTCCGCATTGTACAAACATGTATTTCCATGATCTACTCCTTTGTTGGCTCCAAGAAGCATATATCCAAATATAAATATGGCAAAGGAAAACTTATAAAATTATGTAGTATTTTTAAATACTTCAATTTTTAATCATTAATGGGCAGCTTATAGTTTGGGGCACAAAATATGGTGTGGTATTATCTGGGAAATGTAACTATGTTTTAGGTTAATTTTGTTTCTAAGAAATGTGTGGAGCTGTATATAACACATGATCTGACCTACTTTGATTTCTGTTTATTTAGATGGAAAATGCTTTATAAGGACATGGAAGGTGGGTTGATATCATCTCCATGGTTTTAACATTAGATCTCATTGAGTTATTTGATAACTGCTTTTTTGATCGTTACGTTTTCCAAGTTTCTCCATGCCCTTGAGACTCCAAAATGAATTTGTTATCTGACCTTGTTCTTACTGATAGTGAATAATTGATGGGCAGCATCATTCTCTAACAAAATAATTACTTTAAGATACAATGTGGTTCTAGTTGGCAGGCACATGTGCAGAAACGCATCTTTAGCCTGTGGATTTTATTTTCAAATTCCTTTGTGGAAGACAAAAGCCATGGATAACACTAAACCTTTCTACTACACATTGATTTTTACAAATCAATGTAAGTTTAAGTTATTTATTTAAGTTATTATTCGTGAACAATTAACAACGACTTAGAATAACCTAGGAGAATTAGATATGTGTTGGAACCATCAAAGTGGATCTAATACTAAGTGAGACATTACTTCATGATTAGTGCGTGGGTAGGATATACAGCATAGGTACGCTAAGAGAAAGAGTGGGACATTCCATAATGCTATTCAAAAAATCATTTTATTTAGGACTTTAAAATCATTCATTTTTGGAATGTTTTCCATAATTTTTTCATATTTCTTTTGAATGTTGTTAACTGAAACCATAGCAAAGGAAGTTGACCATGAGGAAGGATTTTTCCTCTTTCCATTGGATTCCCTTTCCTTTCCTCCCTTTCTATTCTATATCCCTACCTTTCCCTCCCTGTCTCTTCCCTTCCCCCGTCTCTTCCCTTCCCTGGCTTCCCTTCTTAACCTTCCTATTCTGTCCATTCCCCTTTCCTTACTTTCCATTCTGTACCATTTTCTTCCCCCATCATGCTACTCTTCCCCTTCCCTTCCTTCCTATGCTGTCTGTTCCCCTTCTCTTTTCTTCCTTTGTTTTTTGCTTATGAAATTTAATCTGTGCATGTTTCTACTAGCAAAGTTTTCATATTAATTTGAACAAGTAGACGAAGCAAGTTCATCAGTCATCTGTAAACCTAAAGGAGTCTACTTCATCATGGAAACTATTTGCAATATGATGGTAAGAGTGATATTTAGGGATTTTTTTCTTTTGGCTACCCTGAAGAAAATAATTCCTGTTTTGGAAAATTATTTACTCTATATTAGCATTGATTTCTTCTGGTTAGGGATTTCATAATTACCATATCTGGATCAAACAACATTAATAGTTGTATTAATATACAATTTGGTATTTTGAATACATTGAATTTTGAAGATTGATGGACCCTAAGGGGTCCCAATTGTGATTATACTGTCTTATTCAAAATAATATTAGTGTAAGTCTACTTAAAATTTTCTTTTCTTGAGAAAAAACTGAGTGCTAGAAGCTATTACAATGAACCACAGCATTTCCAGTGCATTATGATGTATCTATGATTAATTAAGCCTCTTTGCACTGCAGAAATTTGATTGTCTAAAAATGTATTTTTTTAGAGGGATGGAGTTAGAAAGACCTATCCAAATATACATTAAATATGGATATGGTATTAAATAAGCAATCGAAACCCTTCTAGACTCAACTGAGTTAGGCTGAGGACTGATTACAAAGGTCTTTTAGAGATGCAAAGTATCTCAACCTTAGGACAAAATCAGACAAACAAGAAACTACTATTTATTTTAACCAGTTTGGGGAAAGTCATAAAAATGATACATGGCAAATAGGAAATCCCTTCAGTGTAGACTCTCTCATCATCTGTCTAGCTTCCCTATAAAATAAAAATTTTTGTAACATGGTGTTGATTCTCTCCTTGTGAAAGAATTGCAAACTGCAGAAATGAAATATGAATTCAGGGCAGCAAGAATATATCTCCTTGAGTCCAATTACATAGAAAAATAGGTCTATTAGAATGATTTTAGGAGCTTAGTCTAATGGAGAGAAGAGACATTAGTCCAGCCCCAGAAAATCAAAGACCCCACTGGGGGAGTCTAAATTGACCTGGATTGAGTTGAGACTGACTCTTAAGCTATGTTTCCTTACTGGCAAGGACATAAGGTGTCCTACATATGGCTCTCATTGAAAAAAAGCATGTGCCTCTTACTCATGATTTAAATATTTGAAACAGATGGGGACTTAGGGGATACATGATAGAAATTCATGGGCAGAATAAGGGAAAAGAATAAGAAATTAACCCACAAAAATTAACAGCAGTTGTAGAGAATAATATCTATAATGATAATTATCGAATATGATAAATCCAAATAAGGCACACACAAAAAAATAAACTTTAAGAAAAAAGTCAGAATAAATAGTGATTAAAACTAAATTTCAATGTTAAAATTACACTTTTCCACTTATAAAATATTTACCTATGGAGCTCTATTATTTACAAGAATGTTTGTGTGTACATACATACATACATACATATGCATGTTATTTCATGTGCATATGCACACACATATCTTAAAATTGCTCCCACCAATATTAGATCCTTAATAAATGAAAAATGCTGAGGAAATTATTGCTGTTCTCTCAGTTGCTGAGCTATGCACTCCAGAAATGTGTTCAGAGGTCAAAGTATAGCAGATGGCAAGCTGAAAAGAATTGGAATTAAGAGGACACAAACGAATGAAGGTTAAAACTAGGCCATTAGAAAATTGGATCAGAGTAGAGTGAGTAAAATATGGCCCAAAGAATTAGACTCACACTTTAAAACTTAAGTTGAGTCAGTTTTTGAGTGCAATTGTTTATACCTACACCACTATTTCTTTATTATTATTACAAGAAAAATTTACATTTACTCCCCTTGTTCTCGGCCCTCCCGCTCCCCCCTACCCCACCGCCCTGCACCACTATTTCTTATTAGTTATATCTTCTGTTTAATGAACTAAAATTCCCATTCCACAGAGGTAGTCAACAAAGAAGCATGATATAATTGGTCACTGTGAAGAAAATTGTTTGACAAACATCAGTGAATTTTCTCTGCTGTATTAGATAAAGCATTGTAGCAATCCATTATCTTCACTAATTTTCTAATGGCCTGGTTCTAAATAAATAAAAATTTAAAAAAAGAAATTTAAATCTCAAATCTCAGAAGACTAAAAGCTATGAACAAAAAAAATCTGAGAAGTATTATCATGCACTCAGAAATATAAAAATATTCTTATCTCCATAAATAAAAAATTAAAGAATATATATAATGCATATCAGAATATATCAAACAGTCTAGGAACAATGGGTCTGACTTTGGTTCTTTAATGCCAATGACCAGAACTTTTGCATTCAAGGATCATAGAGGCAGCTGGGATGAAATCTAAATACAGCAGTAGTGTTGCAAATGAATGCTCTTGAACAAACACAGTAGATTACTGTTTTATAGGTTTTATAGGACTTTGGACAATATATTGTCCTTAAACATAATTCTTTAAAAATATTGAAACAATGTCAAGTGATACATCTACAACACAACTCCTGTTCCTAAGACTCAGAGATCATTTTAGAAGTGGGAGTGGAAAGATGGTAATAGCCAGAGGATCAGGGAGTTTGCTATGAGATTGTGTCTCCTAAGTATGTCAGAAGCTACACCTATAAAGTATCACTAAAGGAGCCATCTACACATCAGCTGAAGAAAGATGACAGTGATAAACATGCTAACATGAAGGGGGAGACTCACAAGGTATCAGTCTTTCACAAATAATACAGACGGGTAAGGAATACTGAAGTAGGAGATAGAGTCATCCCCAGCAAAGACCACACCCATTGGTTAGTCAATACCAAGCAGTCATTCCTGAAAAAATATACATAAAAGTAACATTATACAATCTGAGAGGACTGTATTTATATGTTTGTGTATGTGTGTGTGTGTACACGCATGTGTGTATATGTGACAATAAACAAAAGAGACTAAATTTGATTTTTTTAAATTATTTTTTTATTGTTAAAAGAGAAATTTACAATTACTCCCCTTGTCCCTGGCCCTCATGCTCCCCCACTACCCCACCCCACCCCCTGCTTCCTAAAGAGGGGGCAGGGTACCCTGCCCTGTGGGAGCCCCAGGCCCTCCCTGCTCCATCCCGGCCTAGGAAGGTGTGCATCCATATAGACTAGGTTCTCAAAAAAAAGCCAATACACGCAGAAGAGATATGTCCCCATGCCATTATCATTGGTTTCTCAGTCCGTCCCCATTGGCAGCCACATTCAGAGAGTCCGGATTTGGTAATAAGCTCATTCAGTCCTGGTCCAGCTGGATTTGATGAGCTCCCAATAGATCAGGTACACTGTCTCAGTTGATGGGCCAGTCCCTCGGTCCTGACTTCCTTGCTCATCTTCTCCCACCTTCTGCTCTTCGACTGCACCTTGGGAGCTCAGTTCTTTGTTCTGAGGTGGATGTGGGTCTCTGACTGTATCTCCATCCATCAGGTGAAATTTCTATGGTGATGATCAAGATATTCATCAATGTAACTATGTGACAAGGCCAATTCAGGCACCCTCTCCTCTGCTGCCCAAGTACCTAGGTGGGTACATCCCTGTGGACACCTGGGAAACCCTCTAGAGACAAGTCTCTTGCAAATCCTAAAATGACTCCCTTGATGTAGATATCTTATTCCCTTCTCCAATATCCACCCTTCCTCCATCTCCACCCTCCCACTCCCCCAGGCTCTCCACAGTTCTTCCCTTCTCCCTCCCCCCTCCCTTTTGCCCAACCCAAAAAAGGGGGTTTTAAGCAAGGAAAAGGAAGTGGTAAATGATTTGATTGTATTATAATCTCAAAACATTATAAAGAATGTAAACAAAACTTAGAGGCTGGGCTTTGAGGTAGGTGCCAGTAATTCCAGCCTTTGAGAAGAGAGGCTGAAGGATCAGGGGTTCACAGTCATTCTTAGTAAACGACAGGCCAGCAGGAGTCCCACAAGACTCTGTCTCAAAGCAAAATAAAATTCTTATCCTTCTTATTCTGTAGTGTGTTTTATTAAAAAAATATTTTACAACTTTAGGGCTTATATTCCATTATCTGGAAAGGTACAAAAGGCACTGAGGTTGAAATGTCCTGGGGCGTTGAGGTACTGAGTTACAGATGATGTAGTCCACCTCTAAGCTTGCATTCATGGTGTGCCAAGTGCCCTGTTCAGTAAGATTAGCATGCATTCCAAGTCAAGTAACACTGGAGGCCAGGTGACATAGAATTTATCATCTCCTTATAATAAATTATAATTATTTATTTACTCGTAACATGATTTTATGACTTTGCAGTGTGTTTCCTCCAAAACAGGACTGAAGCTTAGCAGTCAATTACAAAAGTCAGGAATTATAAATGCAAATCCACAATTACCTGAGACTGTTCTCCACACCACACGTTCAATGTGCGCTTGAAGAAAATGAGAGATTTGGGAAATCTGCTTACTACTTTTTAGCTTTGCCTACCCCAGGCAAGTTTCTCAGCATCTTTAAACTCCTGTTTTGATGTCTGTGAAATGAGGATAACACTCCACAGGGGTGTGAAAAGATTAAACATGACAGCTGGCATACAGCATTAATCCAACATTAATATTAATACCGGCCTAATTGCATTATCTTGGGCAATTTAACCTTTGAGTTTTGTTTCTTCACCTGAAAAATATGAACATTCCCTTTCACTTTCAGAGCACTGCTATGGCAATTAGCTGCAACATGACCATCGTCTTACAAACCCTTGTTATAAGATCAAAACTGATGAAATTGACCATTGTTTCTACAAAACTAACATATCTCTTCCAAGATGTAAGTAGAACAAGAGTAGAATTCTACCAGAGGCAACATTTTCATCAAGATTCTTGCAGAATGATGAAACTGAATGCCTTTTGTAAAAACAGGTGCAGATAGTTAGACACATAGTCCATGTTCAAAGCAAACTGTATAATGCTACTTAGTAAACGATGAGAAAGTATGTCACAAGGAATGTCCCTAAAATATGAAAATTTCTGAGATGTAGCTTTCAGAGTGCTTGGAAGAAAACACGCTGTCCTCAACCCTTAAATAGTCGGTAAATAACACTTTATGCTGGGGGGTGGGAGGTTTCTAATATTTAGTCCAGGAAATGTAAACTGTACCCAGGGTCTTCAAAGCATTTTCGTTGGGTTCAAGAGTCTGTTCTCAATAATTAGGAATATAATTAAGGCTAAATGCATAAGTTAACAGAAAAGTTTCTTAATTAAATTGATATAAACTTCTAAAAGCAGCAGGATCCAAATTATAAAGTTACAAAAATGCTGGAATTAACAAATAAAATAATGCCAAGTAAGTACATTGTCCTCGTACTACCACAACACCTATGATGAAGTGTGGATTCATAATGATGTTGTCTTAACTGTGTAACCCTTGTTGTAAAGTGATGGTCATTTTATCTTTATAGTCTTTCTCAATAGTGTATTATATTTATAGTGCTGTATTAGGGTTTCTGTTACTATGAAGAGACACCATAGCTATGGGAATTCTTATGAAGGAAACATTTATTTGGGACTGGCATATAGTTCAGAAGTTTAGTGCATTGTCAGCAGAGGGCTGGGGCATAGTGACATGCAGGCAGACATGGTGCTGGAGAAGTAGCTGAAAGTCCTTCTGGATCTGCAAGCAGCAGGGAGAGAGAGAGAATGGGCCTGGCTTAGCATCTGAGACCTCAAAGTCCACCCCCAGAGAAATGCTTCCTTCAACAAGGTCATATGTACTCCAACAAGGCCACACCTCCTAACGGTGCCAGTTCCTATGGGCCTATAGGGGACATTTTCATTCAAACCACCACAAGCACCATATGAAAAAAAATCTTAAAACTCAGCTGAGAGATACAGGATATATGACTATACTTTCCAAATAGTGTTAAGTTTGGTAAAGCAAATTGAGTATTATGATGGCAAAGAGAATCCTAAGCAGACTATTGAATGCATGATGGTAACCAATACAAAGATTGCAAAAAAATGAAAATGTCAGGATAAAATGTAGACCCTTGTAATTGTTTATGACAATGATATTAGTAATTTAATGTCAATTAACCATACAACACAAATATGTCTTCCTCATGAAAGAAGTTAACAATTGGAGATATTCAGTGTAGCCAATATGGGAACTCTATACCATCTTAACTTTCTTTTTATCAATGGAAAACTGCTTGAAGTACTACAGAGAGTAAAAATAAACACAAAAGTTGTAGACAATACAATATTTACTAAGTAGGAAAATAGAGGCTCTGTCATCATTTCAAGTGATAAAACTTGCAATATGATATTATTGGCATCTTTATTTTTTTCTTATACATATTAATAGATAAGGAGAATTTTACATTATCAGGAAAGTTGATTATGATCATAGACATTCACCCATAAAGCCAGGGATTTACCCACAGAAAATGAAATCTGTAAAGTATATACATATATGTTTTTCAAGGCATAATAAAGTACACGACATAGCAAAATACTTGTTTCTTTTTCCCATAAATAACACAATGAATGAAAATCAATTATCTAAATGTCTTTTGAAAAAAAAAATGATAACAGATAATTGTTCCAATAATCCTAACAAAGAAAACCGAAGACTTTGCATCAACCACAATTAAATATATATCTACACTTTCACACTAAGATTTAAAACAACGTTGCCCATATCTTAGCTGGCTGACCACTCCTTAGGTTCAGTCCCTAACATCCGTTCTTTGTTCAGTCATTCCTCAGTGTCAAGGTCCTAGCATAGGAAGTTTAGAACTCTATTGCCAAAGTGGGTTTGACCAAACAGATAAACTGATTTCAGTGGTAGGAGAAGTGAAATTAGTTAGTTCCCTCACATTTTCCTGTCCTAACTGTGTCTCCAGTAACAAATATATCTCATCCTTAGGAGGTGATTCTGCCAGTCTTTTGGGTTCTGCTTAAAGCATTCCATCCATTGTCACATCAAGCAATCACAGTGAAAACAAAGCCCTTCCTCTCTTGTGGAAATCATCTTGGTCACTGACTCTCTTTTAAACTTGGGGCTAGGGCTGAAGAAATAGATTAGCAGTTAAGATTACTGGCTTTTCTTACAGAAGACCAGAGTTCAGTTTCCAACACTCATATCCTAGGTATTCTGGTACCCTGTAATCACCTTTGCAGACAATAGGCATGTATGTGATGCATAAATATACATACAAACAAAACAGCCATATAAATTAAATAAATAAAATTGAAAAATATACACCCACACAAAAAATTCTCTAAAGGCTTGGAGTTTCTGTCTGGTCCTGTCTTGAATTATATACTAACTGGTGTTAAAGTAAGAGGCATTTTTCTGAGATATGTTAAAAATTAAAGCACTCAATAGAGTCATATCTAATAATCATTGTCTCTCAGTAATTATTTATAAAATTGCTCTGGTTAGAAGTATTCTTTCTTTCTATCTATCTATCTATCATTTATCTACCCATATATTTATCAACTCTCAATATATCATTGATCTACATTTATAACTGTTGCATCATTTATCTGTTTATTTAATTAACTATCAATCTATCATCTATTATCTACCTATCATTTAACTACCTATATATTTATCTACTCTCTCTATATATCATCGATCTACATTTTTATCTATCCATCACTTATTGTTATCTATCCAAATATCTATTATCATTTATCTACCTATACATTTATCTACTCTTTATGTCATCTATCTACATTTGTCATCTATCCATCATTCATCTATCTACCTATCATCTTTCTACCTATATATCTATCATTTATCTTTGTTTATCATCTATCTACCTAACATCTATCTACCTACCTATCATCGATCTGTCCATCTACAATATATATATATATATATACATCATCTATCTATCATCTATATTTCTAACTCTATCACATGTCAGTTATTATTAATGCTCATCCTCTAATTAATACTTTCATCCAACACTTTTATGCATACAGAGAAAAGCAGTGGACATTTGAATATTCATGTTAGGGTATTCTGTCTTTGGTCAGAGCTTTATATTTTAGTCCTTGAAATTTGCATAATCTTTGACAAATCCCCAAAACTGCTGTGAAACGCATAATTTAACAAATGTTTTTGAGATTGGGATGCATAGATCTGAGTGTCCACTTGGGCACATTTATGTTTGACTCCTATATATCTAACATGTAAGATTCTATTAGAAGTTGTTCTAATGTGGAATCCTGTTTTTAACTCAAGATTTTTGAGTATGAATTTCTTTTAATCAAAATATTGACTTTCACATTACTGACTATTCTGTTTTACAATCCTTATCTATAAATACATACAATGGTGAACAGTTTCTAGGTACCTGATACATGCAAAACAACTTTTGAGTGGCATCCTGAGGCTTCTGAACTCTGTGACTCAATACTTTATCAACAGTCTGTCAGGGATGCAATTTCCTTACATGAGTTAAGTACTCAGTACTAAACATAGTGTCCAAGTATTTACTGAACATTGAGAAAGTAAAAAAGTTTAATCTGGGCTTTGGGAATACAAAAATTAATAAGTATTCTCTTTAGCACAGACATAAGTGCACTGAACAGCACCCATCTGAACTGTCTATCAAAAGAAAGGGATAAAGTGTCCCCTAGGAATCTTTAACCACAGGCCAAATTGGATTTCCTAATTGAATTTGTATTATCAGTATGCCTTTCCCACAGGCACACAAAAAATGAATATTAAGCTATGAATGGTCCCAGGTTAATAATGTCACAGCAATTGCTTGCTCAGGTGTAATTTCTGTCCAGGGGCAGATATTTTAGTATCAATTCTGAAAACAAAGTTCTATTAAGTATAATCCTGTAACTTTATGATTTAAAAATGCCAGGCATATTGTTTAGAAATTAAAACTTCTATGATTAAGAATAAATAAGAAATTATTACAAATTAATATTCAAGGTCAAGTATGAAATGTTAAAATATTTCAATATATGTAAATAAATCAATTAATAAATAAAGGGATGGTGATCCCCAGGCTTCATAAATAAAATAACCATTTGTCAAATTTAAAATACAATAGATCTGAGATTCATGGTTTATTTATGTCGATAAATGAGCAAAACCATGTAGTATGATGTCACAGAATAAATGCAAGCAAACATTATATAAATTAGCAATGAATTATAACAATAGAACTTAAAAACTGTAGTTTTAAAAGATAATGGTTGGGTGGTAGTGGTGCATGCCTTTAACCCCAGCACTTGGGAGGCAGAGGCAGGCAGTTTTCTGTGAGTTCAAGCCAGCCTGGTCTATAAGAGCTAGTTTCGAGGACAGGCTCCAAAGCTACAAGAAAACCTGGTCATGAAGATACAATAAACAAACAACAAAGAAAAGATATGATAAATATAGAGTGAACATCCCCATATAGTGAACTAAATATAGGCTCAAGGAAGCGTGGGGTGAGGAAAAATGGGAGGACCAGACATGGCAGATAGGTATGGTACTTGCCTCATGTGGAAATGTGAAGGCAAGGTCTGAGATAAAGAGCAACGGAAGCATCAAAAGCAAAGTGCAGGTGCAGGATAGGTTAGGAGATGTCTAGGGTTGCTGTGTTTGTGGGTTCAAACCTTTGAAAACAGAGTATTGATTGGTTAATGAACAACACATGCAGGAAACAGCACTCAAGAGATATTAATTTATAGGTAACTATTTGAGAGTCACCCAGAATCGAAATTGTCATTAAAGTTAGAGGAAGGGTTAAAACTGTTTGAAAAGAAGATTACAGGGAAAAATTGCAAGTTTGGGGATAAGTGTTAAGGAAATCTAAAATTCAATGACTTACATAAGGAACATTGTTAAATAAGGTCCCAGAAGGGTGCCAGCAACATGGCTGCTTCCACCCAGTTTAGAGCAAGAGAACATAGTATCCTACAAACCATGAGTGTTTTGAGAAGGCAGACATAGTAAGGCACTGTAAGGGAAGAATTGAACAGCTCTTGGGATGCAGAAAACCTATGGTATTTGATAAATGATGAACACAACTTTCAGCTGAATGAATTGAAAAATGGCCACATCACAGTAAGCTGGGACTTTGCAGGGAAATTAAACACCTTCTCCATATACAACAGTCAATGGAGAGATTCCTACTTGGTTGAAGTGCTGAGAAAAAGAAATTTGGTGCTCAGCCCTAAAGAGTACATCTCTATTAACACAACCATGATCAAGGCTCAGAGATCATTTCAGAAGTGGGGGCAGAAGGAACATAAAGGAGCCTTGGGAGGGATGCTTTGAAATACTGTACTTTGGGCATAGCTAAGGAAACCAACCTCATAGCAGCCATGGTTTCCTGCTCAAGACCCGTACAGATGAACCCAGCCAAAATTCTAGCTCATGCGGAAGATGATGGCACAAACTTATGCTTAAGAGTCATTAGCAGAAGCTATTTGGTGAGATTTTTAAAAATGGGGTCACCGATATTTACCATATTGTCAGTGGATGAAAACACACCCAAGTGGGAAGTACAAACTAACCTTGGTGTGTGGGAAAAAATGACACAGCAATGAGAGAAGGTATTTTAATGGCATTGCAGGAGAGAAAGTGAGTAAATTATAGGTATAATCGCATTCCATGTGTACATGTATGGCATTCTAAAAATAAAGAAAAAATAAAACCATAAAGAACATCATGCACTCAATCAACAATAACAATGATTTGGTAAATTGCTTCAAGAAAACTAGTGTGAAATTGGGATTATTGTTTTGTGGATAATATTTAAAAGCTAATATAGCTACACTGCATCAATGGAAAAGGATTTGATACTGCATAAGTTACTTCTCTGTTGCTTCAATTAAAAACTATGAACAAAAGTTACTTAGAGAAGAAAGGAAAAACATTTGACTTTCTATTTGACAAGGCATGCAGTGTAGTAATAGGTGAGGGCTGTGTTCCCTGGCATCTGAGAGGAGCACAGGCCATCCCACCTGGCTCCCAGCCACGGGCCTGCTTTTGGCCCTGGCTAGCTTATCCTGGAATAATTACACACAAACTAGATTCATTTAACACACTGCCTGGCCATTAGGTCTAGCCTCTATTGGCTTACTCTTACATCTTATTTCAACAGATTTTTAATAGTCTGTTAGTCACCATGTGGTCATGGCTTACCAGGAAGATTCTAACCAAAGTCCATCTTAGGCTGGAGAAACATGGCATCTGCCACACTTCCCTTCTTCCCAGCCTTCCATTCTGTCTACTCTGCCCACCTAAGGGCTGCCCTATCAAAAGGCCAAGGCAGTTTTTTTTTTAATTCAACCAATGAAAGCAACCCAAATACAGAAGGACCCTCCTACACCAATGCAGCACATGGTCAAAGCAGGAAGCTGAGATTCACACCTCAACCACAAAGAGGAAGCAGAGAAAAAAAGCAGGGAGTAGAACAAGGTTGTAATTCCGTAATGTGTCTGGTGAGAACTTCTTCCAGCAAAGCTGCACTGTCTAATAGTCCCATAACCTCCTCAATAGGACTACCAACTGAGAAACGAGTGTTTAAATACACAAGACTATGAGGGGAGAGTGCTTTCATTCAAACAATGGATAGCCAAATAAGTGCGTGTTCTAAACAATGAGAAATATGCTTTTTTACCGCAGTGTTTTCCAAGGTGTTGTTTGTAGACTGGTATCCTACAGGAATCATTTAGAAATTTGAAATCCTTTGGATATGTACAGTGGTCCGGGGGATATTGGTTCATATTAATATTTGGTAATTATTGATGGGTCACCCAAAAAAGACAACAGGAAGTCAGATATGAGGAGACAGCAAGAAAATTCTCATCTGATGCCTTCTGTTTCATGACTTAAGGAGGAGACACTCTCAGATGATAGAAAAGCACCACATTGGTAGCCCTATTTTAAGTACTAAGGATATTTTATGCAGAGAAGAACTCAACTGGAATGATGTGCAATAGGCACGTGCTGGAATTGAGGTTGGTTTGAAGCTGATAATCACTCATTAATAGTGGTATTCAAAGCAATTGTTGTGGAAACATGTCCTGTACTCCTAAGGATGACAGGTGGATATATGAAGAAAGTATGTTGCTGTCTATTGGTGTAACACAGATGCCAAAAAGCCTACGAGGTGTCATATCTACACAATCAACTATATGCAACTAAGGAATGCAGAAAGCAGGAGAAATAGTCATGGTAGATCACAGCAATTTGTGACCCAGTACCAAATAGTCAGCCCTGAAAACATACATACAAGAAACATTGTATAGCTTGAGCAACCTGTACCTACGTAATTTAGTAATATATATGTAATATATATATATATATATATATATATATATATATATTCAACAAAAAATATTGAAAAAAGAGACCATGATCTTGAAAGAAAGTAAGCGGAAGTATATGGGGGGGGTGTTAAAGGGAGAAAGCTGAAGGAGGAAATGATATAAGTATATTATTAACAATTTCAAAACTATAGAAAGATATTTAGTAAAAGTAAGAAAATCTGTATGTCCCTAGCTTTCCTATATTTTAAGATCAACATGAGCACTTGGGAGGCAGAGGCAGGCAAATCTCTGTCAGTTCGAGGCCAGCCTGGTCTACAAGAGCTAGATCCAGGACAGGTAGGACTGTTACACAGAGAAACCCTGTATCCAAGCACCAAAAAGAAAAAAAAATTCACGCAATGGATGGAGATAGAGACAGTGACCCACATTCACATGAGAGCAAGGGACTGAGCTCCCAAGGTCCAGTCGAAGAGCAGAAGGTGGGAGAAGATGAGCAAAGAAGTCAGGACCGCAAGGGGCTGGCCCAACAACTGAGACAGTGTGCCTGGTCTAATGGGAGCTCATCAAATCCAGCTGGACCAGGACTGAATGAGCATATGACCAAACCGGAATCTCTGAATGTGGCTGCCAATGGGGGCTGACTGAGAAGCCAATGATAATGGCATGGGGACCTATCTCTTCTGCATGTATTGGCTTTTTGGGAACCTAGTCTATATGGATGCACACCTTCTTAGGCCAGGATGGAGTGGGGAGGGCCTTGGGCTTCCCACAGGGCAGGGTACCCTGCCCCCTCTTAAGCAAGCAGGGGGAGGGAGGAGGGTTAGCAGGGGAGTGGGAGGGCCTGGGACAAGGGAAGGAAGTGTAAATTTTTCTTTTAACAATAAAGAAAGAAAAAAAGAGAGCAACATGAAATCAGAGAATGATCTGTGTGTTGTTGGATTTTAATAGGTTAACCAGAGTTTAGGGAGAGCTGTGTTTTCTTGACTAGATTAAAAAATATGTATAGGGTGTTCCCCCTCTGCAACTTCACTCAGGGGACAAATTGCCTGTGAAAAGGCTAGGAAGTTCCTGAGAGGGTCGTGGGGACTGTGGAATAGACATCACTTGATCATGTCATGGCTCCCCATGGGCTTGTTTCTACCTAGGAAACCTGATTTTGCCCTCTGTGTCATGCGTCTTTTAAGTAACTTTTTAAAAATAAAACTATTAACAATCTATTGTGTATAATGCTCTCATGTTTTTTGGTTATATTTTCATTATTCTTATCCATTTAGTTGAATGAAAGTACCCCATTATTTTTGCATAATAAGCATTTTCACAGCCTTCAGAGGATACTTTTGAATCCCAAAAAGATCAGTTAATGAACAGTCAGAAAATTCCAACACCTTTTTAAATGCCAAAAATATCAATAGTGGAGGAGAATTAGAAACAAGTGTTTCCATACATATTTTAGTAAATTATTAAAATAAATTTGAATGATAGCATCTCCCTTAGTAAGTAAGTAGCCATTGAATTTCCTGGCTTGAAGTCATAACACTGAGCTGAAGGAAGGAAAGAAATTTGGTTCACAGGCAATTTAGACACAGGATCCAGAATGCAAATAGAAAGAATTCATAGCCTCTGGTTCTGATAATTAATATTTATGCAGCAGCTATATGTATGATCAATATGGGATTATGGATCAGTTGTAATGACTGTGACCACATGTATACAAATGGGAGAAGTGTCCTAAGCATCTATACAAGCATTGCTAGAAGTGATAGCGATGTTTCATTGCTGAATCAGAAATGTACTTATGAGGATCAGCGAGCATTATACAAGCAAACTGGAGCCGGATATTTTGAAAAGTATGCCAATGTAAATAAAATTTTTAAAAAGGAGGCTGGGGAAATGGCTCAGAGGGTAATGTACTTGCTGCTCAAGCACAAGGACCCAACTCCTGATGATCAATACCCATATTTTAAAAGAGCAAACTTGACATTGTGTACCTGTGAACTCTATTCTCAGAGCTGGACGGGGGTCATTCAGTTTACTGAACCACCAATTCAGGCAATTGGTGAGCTTCAGGCTCAGTAATGGACCACTTAAATAATCTATGGAGAGAAGTAGAGGAAGATACATAACAAGATTGAGAACCTCTATATGATCAGATTTTCATGTGCACTTGAGGCCTATGTATACTCACACATGCAAACATGGATACACCACATTCATCTGCTGACACATACACACACAGCACATATAGCTGCAACATGCACACACATGAAAGCATATGCACACATACACATTTGCGCACACACGAAGACCAAAGAAAGAAGTGACTTTTTGCTGCCATTGTAACTAAGAATGTATATTTAGAATTTTCTTTAATATGGAAATAAAATGTGTCTGAGAAAAATAATTATTCATAGGACACAATAGGATGTATTTTTAAAAAGGCTCATTGATAACACTTTTTTTATACAATTGAGATATGGATGTGGTTTTTACAATTTTTTTTCCTAAGGAGAGTCCACTCTAGAGGTACACATGGGATGAGTTAAGACAGTGTGGCAAATGAGGTAAGATATATATAAAGTATAAACATTAGGACACAAAGCAAAGGGAAAGAATCAGTTAGACACATGCTGTTAGGACTCTGTTTTTCTGGCAGATTTTCAGAGGTTGGATGATTTTATAAAGATTAAAGCTTTATTTAGGTACCCAGTAATAATAATCAGAGATAAAGAAGCTATCATGGAGGAGCAGTATATGAGGGATTCGAAAGAGAATAGCTGGGAATGTCTGGAGGGAGGAAAAGGAAGAGGAAAGAAATGTGATTCTATTTCAATTAAAATGTATTTCAGTTACTTTAATTTTGAGATTATAATATAATTATATCCCCTCTCATTTTTTTCCTCCCTCCAATCTCTCCAATATATCCCTCTTGGAGCTCTTTCAAATTTGTGCCCTTTCCTGCACTGTTTTATGTATATATGCAAACAGTGCAGTGTTCCTGTATGTTTAACAACCTTTATTTAGCCCACAGTCCTAAAAGTGAGAATTCCAAGTACATGTGACAGCCGTTAAGGGTCACTGAAGATCTTTATGCTACATCAAAACATCCCAGTGGGCACAGCATGTTGAAATGGAGCAGGCCTGGCAGAGAGAGTTTGATTTTATAGCAGTGCCATTCCCTTGATAGTCCAGTCTGCAGAAGAGGCCCCAGAAAACAATAATTTCCCAAACATCTCCTTTTCAAATAAAATTGATTTATAATTTATAACTTCATAAGTAAAATTAAAATCATGTGAATTCTCAAGGACAGAAATACAGAGAAAAATTAATTAGAGACAATAGAATGAGAATTTAATGCTACTTTAAAATGAATTTATTCTTAGAAAATTTCATGCATTCATTTTATATATTTGGGTCACACTTACCACCACAACCTCTCTTCACACTTCTTGCACCATGTTCTTCTTCTCCGAACATCAATCTTGCCTCTGTCATATCTCTTTCTTTGCTTTTATTTTGTTTGTGAGTCACTGAGTTTATCCAAGGCTTCCTGAATGGGCATGGGTATGGATCTATCCACTGGAGCAAGTATAACTCACCAGCATCTACACTACTGAATGCAAAAACTCCCCCCCCAGTAACTATGAATTATTATTTCCAAAGTGGATAGAGGCTTTGTGTAATACCAAACACAGCCCAGCCCATTCTAAGGAGGACAATGGCAGTCTTGGTTCATGGAAGAGATTTATATTTCTCAGGGAAAAATGAGTTATGGAAAATGTGAACAACAGAACAGATTTGTTGATGCAGAAGTTTGTTTAGATATGCACAGTTGTTTTGAAAGCCTATAAAAGTGTTTGCACTCAAAATATGTTTAGAAGATAAAACAAAAAATCTGCAATGTATAAAAAATATTCTGTGGAAGTTAGACTGTTTACCAGAATGAATAAGGGAAATTACTTTTTGTAGATTTACATCCGTGTATCTTATGTACTTTGTTAAAAAAATAACTTTTATGATGTCTGAGCATGTAGTTTAGTTGGTTGAATGTTTACCTAACATGCATGAAATTCTGGATTCAGTCCCCAGGTTGTCATGCCAACTGGTGTTGTCTTTATTTAGGTCTTCTTAAAGCAAGCATGTGGTTGAAATTTCATAGGTGTGGCTTTCCTGTCATATAGAAAAAGACATGATCGCTTAGTAGACTCCCTTGGTCTTCTGGCTTATACAATATTTCTTTCTTTTCTTCAATAATGTTCCTTATATGTGGGGATTGCATTGTAGATACATCATTTGGCAATGGACACCCCATGATCTCATTTGTTCTCTGCATTTTGACCAGTTGTGGCTTTCTGTAATGTTTGCTGTCTGCTGCAAAAATAGCTTCTTTGCTGAGGGTTGAGAGCTATACTTATGCATGGGTGTCAAAAAAGTGTCTGTAATTTAATTGGGAATTACACTCGTCTAAGATGGTGGCTGTAGTAGATCTTCCTATAAGGTCCATGACTTTACTGATCCTAGTATGTTGACAATGTTTTCCCTCTTGTTGAATGGACCGTAGGCCCAATTAGACATGTGATGGTTAATGTGAACATTTAAGTGCCTCTATTACTCCTTTGTCTCTCAGGGAAGCTGGGACTTGTCAGTTTGGCTAGGCTTTCTGGTGAATGAGCTCCTCGGATCTACCTTTCTCTGCCTGCCCAGCAATAGTATAACAGATCTACACCACAAAGACTGGCTTTTTTTTTTTTTACAGGAGCTGGGGGATCCACACTCAGTTCATGTCTGGCAAGTATGGTAATGCCATGTCATCTCTTCAGCTCTGTTTTTATTTATATATTTAACACTTATGGTTATATTCTTACAATATACTTTGAGTTTAATAGGCTGTTTCTACTATAGTTTATATCAGGAAACATAGACTACAGATGTAAAGTTTTTGTTTTATCACAAGGGTATATTCTATCATACCCTATGAATGTTGATGTTGAACTTTATGGCTAGTATTGATCAGTATTAGACTGTCTACTATGAAGTATCTGCCATGCCTCCTATTTACATATTGCACATTTAGAAAAGGAATCATCATGTATTGCTTGCTTTTTTAGATATGATTTTGCTATGCCTAAATGACGGCACAGGATGAAGTTGCCCCACAAATTCTGTGAAGATCCTACCAACTTTGAGATAGTGGGATTCTTTTGGAAATTATTTCAACTTAGTTTTATAAGGATGTATAATAGAAGTACAGCATTTAATATCATGTTTAAACTTTGGAATGAGAGACAGAGAGAGACAGACAGAGACACAGAGAGGAGGGAATATTTGAACATCTTGCTTTGTGTCTTATTGTATATAATAATAATTAATATATAGTAATAATTATTATCATTAATCATTATTTTCATTTTTCACAACAAGGTTTCTCTGTATAATAGTTCTATATGGCTTGGTACTCACTTTCTAGACCAGGCTGGCCTCAAACTCACAGATATCTGCCTATCTCTGCCTCCAGAGTCTGGCATTAAAGGCATGTGCCACCACCGCTTAGAACTTTCTATTTATTATTCCATAGGTTATTTAGATGTAAGCTTTTTTTCCTACACATAACCAAGATTCTAAAGACAAATAACTTTTATATATTTCTCTGTGTGTAGTTGTACTTGAAGTTCAAATATAAATTAAGATGCCACTCTATTCTGCAGGAATGCATTAGCCATTGTTATTAAGTCACTAATTT
>JAQHUG010000018.1:2226127-2238317 GCA_028555095.1 Dicrostonyx torquatus | reverse complement strand
TTAAATGATAGTTAAAGCTACCAAATAAAAAGCATAAGATATTGACCAAACTATTGTATTGTTATTGTATTTAATATATTAGCCTCTGAGTGGCTACAGGGACACTGGTGGGTAAAGAGAAACAGGGAAATCAGATGGGACAGAGAATACCTCTAACCTCATGCATATACCTAAAAGACTTCCCATTAATATTATTCAATATAGAATATCTATAGTGCCAGATGGTGTAGTGGGGAATGCTACTAGCCAATCCCTACCACGTAATACTCTGTTCTTGGTATCTCATATCAGAGCCATAATATGCAAACCCATAAAGCAGAATGGTCAAGTCTTGAGTTCTCTCAGAACATCCTAATTATACTTGGCAGTAACAAGCTTATTTACCTCACCCATGGGTCTGTCAACAACCAGTGTTGTGACAGAGCACATTAAAATAAGCACAGTTCACTGCCTTTCAGAAACAGCAGCTTTTAAAATATTTTTATCCACAAGAACTTGGCTTTATGGAACATGTCAGATGGGTAGGTAGAAAATGATGTTAGTACAATAATTGATACTTTTCCCATGGTCTGCCTGACACGTCAGCATAGTAGAGCCCTGCTTACCTGCCAAGTCTGTAGAAGACCTCCATAACTTCTCCTGCCTCACTAAACTCTCCATTGCCTGCTGCCTTCCTGCTCTGAGGTCCTACTTTCCAAGGTTACTTACTCATTCATATCAATGGATAGACTCTTAATCCTGGGGAATGTTTAATCTTGTCATTGTTGATACTGGTTTACTCCTGATGAATAAAGTTTCAGCAGCAATCAGCACAGGATTCTGTGCCCAAGTTTTGCAAACATCAGTGTAATAGCTAACCCTCAGTATCCATTCTAGTACTTAGTGTTTTATTAACGATGTGTTTGAATAATCTCCAATTTATTTTGAGATTATAATTTAATTGCAACATTTCTCCATTTCCTTTCCTCCCTCCAAACTCTCCTCTCTACCCCTCTCCTTTGTCTTTGAGATTTACGGTTTTTTTATTGCATACATATGAATATATTCAGCTATAGTCCTAAATATAAACTGTTCAGTCCATATAATGGTACTTGCATGTATATTCACTAGACAATCTTTGGTTTGGTCTTCCCCAGGGTAGACCAACTCTCATGTTCCCAGCTTCCAATTTGCTTTGAGTGAGCCCAGCCAGTGATGTGTTGAAAAGCAGCACTTCTTCCAATAGGAAACAGGACAGAGGTTAAGAGTCAGCCATAGGAGCGTTTGGGGACACTAACCAGAGGGAAGATCATCCAATCTTGGGGTCTCTCGCATAGGACCCCACTGTTCCCTTTCATTCAGGCTAGTTCTTAGTGATACAGACTAGTAGTCATGTCTGGTGTGCTTTGGGGATCTGAATAGCATGTTTCAGCTTGTGCACTTCTACATTTCCACAGATTTGTTTAATCGTCACCTCTTTCTCATAGCATTCTCTACTCTCTCATTACAATGACTCTCTGCATTGACTTCCTTCCGGTGGTCTACAGAGTCAGGATTAAGAGTGTCCCTGTACGTCAAATTTATTAATAACCCCCCTCAGAACTACTCTTTCTCCCAAATATCCACACTGTTGGAATAATTTGTCTGTGGGTTTGTATGTGTGTATGTTTATATGTGTGTATATACATGTGTGTATGTGTGTAAATATATGTATATTTGTGTAACGTGTATATGTACATAGGGAGATTTTCAGAGACTTTATGTGTGTTATGTTCATATGCATGTGTGGGCTTTAATATGTAATTATGTGTATGAGTATTTGCATGTGTGCTATGTATATATGTGTGTGTTTGTTTGTATGTATAGATATAGATACAGTTGTGTGTATGTGCATATATTTGTGTTTGTGTATGTGCTTATATTTGTATGTCTGTACATGTGTATATATGTGTGTATATATGGATATATTTGTATGTGGAATTATATAAATATTTGTGGCATGAGTGTATAGAAATATGTGCATATTTATGTCTATATGGATGTTTATATGTGTGTTATGTATTTTAGTGTGTTTGTGTGTTCCTTACTTAATTTGAAATCATAAAAGTGCTGATATAGATTTCCTTCTGTATCTTCTAATTTACTTTTTCAAGGGTCTAGTGACCTGCTCACCTCCACTCAACCGAAGCAAAACCCAAAAGAAAACTGATGAAATCACATGCGAGTGTTTTGCAGCGACTCCTAAAAGCATGTATGGTTTTACATCTGGATTGTGTCTTCCACAGTGTTGCATAGAACTTAACTAATAAATATTTCTAAACAGGATTTCAGGAGCTTGACATGATGTATATATGCAATACAGAGCAAAGACAAAGTGCAAACTCAGAAGATGCCTCCAGGCTTTGAACTTTGTCTCTCATATTAAATGGCAGTTTCTTAAACAAATTTCTGACTCTCATATTTATATTTCAGATCTATAAATGATTGTAGCAATAATGCTCCAGGCATTATAGTGCTGTGCTGGAAGCCATTTAAATCCCTGTCTAAAAAATCTTTCCATACTCTTCACTACTATGTAATGTGTAGACAGCCAATGGTGTAACATTATATTAACAAACATAATTGTTACATTGAAGAGAATATATCACACTGATCCTTATCATGACATTCTGTGGCATCAGCGATTGGTTGGTTTCTCATGCTGACATTTTAAGGAGTTGACAAGTAAGATTATACTTTCTCTGTCACTGGATTTTATGAAACAACTCTTAAATATAATGTCTGTCTCAGGTGTTTTTCTCTGAAGAGAAAAATTGAAGACTGACTGTATATTTAACTTTCTATTTATAAGTGGAATGATAACACTCCGAGTATTTATAAAATAGCAGAAATTGCCATTGAAATTTTAGCATTGTTATTCCTTACACAACATAGTTCCAAGTCTTTGAAACTAGAATCTTCAAATCCAATACAAAAACAAAAAGTATAATGGGCTTCCCTTCTATGTTAATGGGTATTTTGTAAAGGTAGGCACTATTTTATGCACAGTCAGAGTGGATAAAGATTGAAAAGAAAAGGAGCAAAGATAAATGTTGCTAATCAATGTATTATTTATTCTTAATTAGGCTAGGGTTTTCCTATGGGAGTGTTATATAAATAAGTGTAAATATAAGTGAGACTTACAAAGTTTGAAATTAGAGAAGAATTTGAACAGACTTTTTTTCAAACAACATTGCATACCAAGAGATGCGAAAGGAGAGGAATATCTCTCTGATCATTAAATGCTGGCTAGGTGGTACAAGCCTGGAACCTAAAATGCCTTCAAATCCTTGCTTGGATCCTAAGCTAAGGCATAGGAATGACTGAAGAAGGGATGATTTTGGTAGTAAGATCTAACCATAGTTTCTGGTTTTGTTATGGATCCCAAAATAACAACCCTAAAACAGGTTTCAAAAATATCCCCAAATATCTGACTGTATCACTGACAAAAAAAAAAAAGAGAGATGCTGCCACTGATTTTTATTACACAGAAATGCATTCAAGTGCATGGTGTTTGGGATGTATAAAATATATGGCGATAATTTTTGGAATGCTGTAATAACTTGTAATTAAATGGCTTAAGATTTTTCAACTTTAGAAAATTAAGCATTTTAAACTTGCGGTAATATCCTATTCCATTTTAAATATATTTCTATGACAGTAATAAATATGTAATTACATAATTAGTTATAAATATCCAAACACAGTGTGATAAAAAAGAATAGAGAATAAACATCAGGTACCACTTTCAACAATGGCCAACTCTGCTTATTTGACTTACTTTGTGTGTATGTGTGTACAAACATGCACAATGTGTGTGTGTGCGTGCACACACGCGTGTGCATGCATATGTGTGTGCATCCATATGCAGCCCAGATGTCAACATCAGGTATCTTCCTCAGTCATTCCCCATCTAGTTGAAAAGACAGATACACTGTCTATAAATAGGTTGGCAAACTACAAGGCACCTCCCACCTTTCCCTTCTCAACATCGAGATTGTTGATTAGATAGATATGCTGTCATTTTCCATAACTATTAGGGATCCAAAATGTAGTTCTCATGTTTGTACAACAAGCACTTTCTGGCAACCACTTCCCCACACCTGTTTTGGATATTGTTTTATAACTAAAGCTATAGGTCAGATGAGGCTTTATATTTTCTGTATAATTTACCTATTAATAACAATGTTTTACTGATAAATAGCTTTGGGAATCTTAAAGAATTGACAAATGGGATTGAATAAAGTGAAAAAACTTCTTTACAACAAAGGAACTGAATTACATAAATAGATAATCCATAGAATAAGGGAGTGAATCTCTACTAGCTATGTTCTGACATAAGATAAAATGTCTCTTTGAACTTATATTTCTAAATTAATTTAAATGGCATATAAAAATATAAATGTTGATCTTATTAATGGCATAATATTGTAGTTTTTACATCTACATATTAAGTAAATTTTAGTCAGGTAATGCATACCAGATTCTTAAAATTTGACTTGCAATGTATTGTATATATGTATGTATATATGTGTGTGTATGTGTGTGTATATATATATATATATATATATATATATATATATTTTGCCCACATATATTTCTTTGCATCATGTCTATGCCTGGTTCTTTTAGAGTTCAGAAGAGGGCATCAGATTACATGAAACTGGAGTTACAGAGAGTTTGGAGCCTCCATGTGGGTTCTGGATCTCAAACTGAGGTCCTCTGGAAGAACAACAGTGCTCTCATCTGCTGAGCCACCTCTCCAGCCTCCACATCATATTTGCTTTCATTATAAACATTGTCATTTTCTCACACGGGTAGATGGTGAAGTTGCTAAAGTCTTTGCTATAGAAGACTGAAGAAGTGAGTTTCCTCCGAGTGCCCATATTCATGATGGACAGGGTGACTCGTACCTATAATCCCAGTGCTAGGGATTGGTGACAGATCCTGAAGGACTTCTGACCAGCCAGGTTCGTGGAAGTAGCTAGCTTTAGGGTTAGTATTATCTGTGTCTCCAAATGTAAGGTGGATAAGTAACTTAGGACAGCATTCCAAAAACAATCTTGGCCTCTTGAATGGACAAGAGAAACACAGACACATGCACACACACACACACACACACACACACACACTTAAAACGTCTTTCTCTATCTAGAATTTTGAAATAGGTAGAACATTATTATTGTCTGCATTCAGCCTACTGTGCAGAAGCACTTCAAAATTTCATGATTACATCTATTTATAATTTTATACCACTTCAATCTTTCCCGTGAGAGCATCTTTGTCTGCATACCTCACAGTCGTGCAGTCTTAAGGTTCTTCTCTTTCTATGCTTATTTATTTTACTAAACACAAAGAACTCCAATTTCAACATAATGACAAGCAAAGAAAGTCAAACATTAAAGGTCTGACTAGGTTCTAAGTTGTTACTGAAATTTGTTCTAATAAAAATCCCTGAGAGGATGAGGCTTCCAGAATGGTATGTTCCTAATTTTCCATTGAACCATGTTAAAACCGCACAGTCTTATCTGAAATAAGCTCCAAAAATCATTATTTGAATGTAGTAGGATGGCACAAAAAGCAGCATATAGGTAAAAGGAATAATCTTCTGAATTTTCAACAATCGCATAGGGACACAACACTTTTATAAAGTGTATTCAAACACAAAGGCCTAGGAAGAGCTTTACTATGTGAGTGAAAATTAAATTAATTCACTGATATCAATTCAACCTCTAAAAAATGCAAAAAGACCTCCTCAGGCTAAAAGTGTGATTCTAAAGAGCAATTACAGCAGTCAAAATTCATATAACAAACAAAGTGCGAAGGTAAAGTTAATTACATAATTAAGAATAATAATATAAATATGTATTTTCTCTTTACCTGACTGAAAAGCAATTATATGAAAAAATGTCTACATAATCTCTTGTTGTGACTCTAATGTATAAAAATGTAATGAATTTGACAATAACCAAACTCCAGAGTGAGTGGGAGTAGAGGAAATGAATGTCGCAGAGACAGGAGTCAGCCTGAGAAGACACAGAGGAATGCAACAGAGCAAGAGAAGCAGGAGAGGGGCTCAGAAACAAAAGAGACCTGGAAATAAGATAAAGTCTTTGTAGTCATGAAGGCTTAATCCCTGTGCTTTATTCTCCTTTGATACAAAACTGTGTGAACGAATAATTATAATACATTGCACTTCAACCACATATAAGACATAATATAATACCCCAAATAACCATATAAAATAACTTGTTTGAAAAAAATAGTAAGACTATATAGTATATTACAATGTTATCATCATACATAGTAATCCACAGAACGACCAGTAAGGAAAGATCTCACCGTCAAAATAAAAATACTATACGGTATTTACTTCATATTTGGAATGTATGTTAATGATGAATATTGAACAAAATATTAAGATATGTACAAAAATATATATTAAAATGGAAAATAAAACACTTTTAATAATAACAATAAATTGATTAAGTGGTCAAAATTAGAGATACTAGATCAGGTTAGAAACCACCCAACTGTATGTCATCAGAAAAAAAGATACAAAAAAAGGACTGTAAAAGTTAAGCAGTATAAATAGCTAAAGTGTCTGTATTGGCATGAGAACAAATAGATAGTATACCCAAAGTTCATAGAGAGAATTTAATATTAATCAAAATCCATTCACCCAGGCTGAGATGATGGCACATACTTTTAATCCTAGTACTCAGGAGGCAGAGACAGGCAGATTTCTGTGAATTTAAAGCTTGCTTGTTCTACATAATGAGTTCTAGGCCAGCCAGGGCTACATAAAAATCCTGTCCCCAAAAGCACAAAAACAAATGAACAAAACAATCAATTCAATCAAAATATATGGATATAACCATAAATATGTCTAATAAGAAATTGTTAAATATATGAATGACAAAACTAGTAAAATTAAAGGGAATAACGGGTTTTAGCCATAGTAATTGAAAAATCAACATTACATGTTCAAGAATAGGTGGGCTGAGTAGAGTGATGATCACAAAATTTGACCAATAGGCAATATCAATAACGCTAGAAAAATCTAAAGAACATATGAAGAACAACAGCACACTAAATAGCAACATAACACACTTCCTCCTGAGTACAGGAGAAAGTACTCCTAAAAGAATTGGGTATAAAAAGCCACATCAATGTTAATGATTGCAATTAAATAATAAATCAATAACAAGAAGAAATTAAGATGCTCTCAATTGTCTTTAACTAAACCTTGTAAAAAGAAGTCATATAGTAATTTCAACATTCTGGATATAAATAAGAAATTTGATATATAAGCCCCTTAAAATGGGAGCTAAAGAGAGGTCCCAGTGGTTAAAAGTGTATGGGGCTCTTGTAGGGGGCCTATGTTTGGTCCCTAGAATACATGTTGGATAACATACTACAAACAGCTATTACTTATCTCCAGGGGACTTGGTTTATCTTCTGGTTTGCACAGACACATAGACATATAATTAATAATTAATTAATTAAAATGAAATATTTTCAGCGTCCTGAAATGATTCATAACTTAGAGTAAAATCTATGGATTCAATAGTATGTATAGAAAAATAAGGAAGAAATAAATTTCATAATCTAAAATTTCATAATACAGCATTGACTAAATATAAAAATAAAAGTAAAGCAGGCAAAAATAATATTTAAAATAGAACTTAATAGATATTGTGACTAATTATTAGAATTTCAAAACTTAGTATGGTGAAGTAGAATAATCTTGAACTTGAATCTAGAATACATAATGAATGGCAGCATGTCTGTCCAATCTACAGAAATAAGCAAATAAGTCAATAATTTTTAATTAAAAAGAGAAAAAAATCAATGGAAATAAAATATATGAAATAAAAATCTAATAATAAATGATGATTAACTGAAAATGTCTACAAATATTTAGCTCAAATGACTGAAAAAGAAGGAAACCTAAATTTATGAAAGCAGGATAGAAGAATGAATATTAATGCTGAATTAAAAAGAGCAAGAAAACGATGTTATTAGGACTACTACATGCATAAATGAGTGAACTAAATGAAATGGTCAAGTTTTCAAATGTTTTGCACTACTAGGAATCCTCAAGAAAGAAAGTGATTCAGTACACACTAAATTCAAGCAAACACTGAATTTGTAAAGGTATAACTACAGAAAATTAATGTAGTATTAATTAACCTCTTTGATAATTTCTACAGAATATGCAAGGAAAGAAAACATCAGTTCCTCACAAAGATTAATGGACCTAAAAGAGGATGGAACATTTTCAAAGAAATACCACACAACCTAGAGTGACATCACCAAAACTATAGACCTATCTCTTACAAAGAAACTTACACACAGGTGTCCACAAGCAGTACACCTAGTACCATAGTCATGACTAAATGGGAATACTCTTTGGAATGTGGGGCTTATTTAACATCAGAAAAATCATAGTATTTAACAAATGACAAAAAAAAACTCGTGGTTTCCTCAATGGATGAGATAAAGTACACTTTTTCATGACAACTTGTCTTTTTTTTTTTCTAGAAAGACAAAAATAAGTAGAAGGAACAAATTTCACCTCGCTTCATACTTCTAATGTAAACTAGGAGCATTAGGTCAAAAATAAAAATAACTAGAAAAAATTATCTTTTATTCTTTTTGAGGCAGGTTCTCTCATGTCCTTGTTTGTTCACCAAACAGGTTGAGTTGCCTGGTCAGGAACCCTTATTGTCTTCGTGCCTCTGCCACCACACAGCAGGTATACACATGTCTGACACTACACAGAATCTGGATTCTGTTGATTAATTTAGATCCTCATGCCTATGAATCAAGTTGTTTATTAATGAAACCCTGAAAAAAAGTTTAAACCATGCATTAGGTCTTCTCTAGAACATAAAAATTAGAACTCCACCAAGTCATTAGTCAAAGAAATCTAACCAATTGAAAGTTCTGTAGAAATCTGAACACATTCTTATTTATTCTTATTATTTACCCTCATTGACAGGCATAATTTTTAGGAAGGTATCAGCTGGAAAAAATAACAATAATAAGAACCATGAGGTATTGTTGATGGGAATGTAAAATGTTTGTATCTGCTCGGAATAAATACCTGGTTTTCCTTCAAAGAACTAAACATCCAGTTAACAAGGGGCCTGGTATTCCCCCACATGGTAGATACCTGAGATAAACAATAACATTGTGTGCACAAAAGTGTGTATGTGAGCTGCTGGACAGATGGCCCACATATACAGAGTGCTATCTCCAGAGGAATTGAGCTGATTTCCCTGCACCCTTATTAGTTGCATATTAGGTGGTTTATAGCCACCTCTAACTACAGCTTCAGGGGTGTTGAAGCCTGCTTCTGCCCTCGCAGGCAATGCACACTTGTTCATGACTACACACACATATACAAGTAGGCATGTACACAGCTGTAAACTTTTAAAATAGTTTATAAACCTTAAAAATATACATGAACATTCAGGAGAGCTTTTGTGAGTGTGATTACCATTGGGAAACATACGCTTAAGAATAAGTATTTTTTTATATATTTTTCTTTTTATTAAAAATTTTTTTTACCTGTTTTCAAAGTTGCTTTATTCTGTTCAAGCTGCCATCACATTATTCCATCAATATTTTCTCATTTTACATAGTTATCCCCATTACCACTCCTTTTCCTTCTCCAGCTCCACTCTTCCCTCCACCCGAGCCCCCATCCATTCCTTATAAAGGTTAAAGCTTCCCATGGGGAGTCAAAAAATCTGACACTTCAAAGCAAGACCAAGGTCCTCCCCTCTATATCTAGGCTGAACAAAGTATCCCTCCAAAAAGAGTATTCTTCTAGATTCCAGTTTAAGCACAAATCCTGGTTTGACCGCCAGTGGCCCAACAAACTGTTCAGGCCTCAAAACTGTCCCCCACATTCAGCGGGCCTAGTTTGGTCCTACAAAGGCTTCCCTGCTATCAGTCCAGAGTCAGTGAGCTCTCACTAGTTCATTTCAGCTGGTTCTGTGGGTATCACCATCATGGTCTTGACTCCTTTGCTCATATTATCACTTCTCCCTCTCTTGGCCTGGTCTCAGATAGCTCGGCCCAGTGCTTTACTGTAGATCTCTGTATCTGCTTCTACCAGTTGCTGGTTGAAGGTTCTATGATGACAATTAAGGTAGTCATCAGTCTGATTACAGGGAAAAGCCAGTTTAGGCATCCTCTCCACTATTCCTTAGGGTCTTAGCTGGGGTCATCCTTGTGGATTCCTGGGTATTTCCCTAGCACCACGTTTCTCGCTAGCCCTTTAATGGCTCCCTCTAAAAGATATCTCTTTGCTGTCTCTCCCTCACTGTCCTTTCCCATTCTTTAACATCCCATTCCCTCATCTCCTCTTCCCTCTACTTCCCCTCTCCTCCTCCTATTCCCTCTCCTAGTTTTCTCAAGAGGTCTTATCTGTTTCCCCGTCCCAGGGGAATCTATGCATGTCTCCTTTACTGTTCTCTTTATTACCTTGCTTCTCTGGGATTGTGAAATATAGGCTGATTATCTTTTGGTATTGATCCACATACCTACGAACACCTGATTTTTGACAAAGAAGCTAAAATTATACAATGAAAAAAAAAGAAAGTATCTTCAACAAATGGTGCTGGCATACCTGGAAATTAACATGTAAAAGAATACACAGATCCATATCTATCTCCATGTACAAAACTTAAGATGAACTGGATCAAAGACCTCAACTCATTGAAGAGAAAGTGGAAAGTAGCCTTGAGCACATGGGCACAGGAGAACACTTCCTAAATATAACACCAGTAGCACAGTCACTGGAAACAAAAATAAGTAAATGGACCTCCTGAAACTGAGAAGCTTCTGTAAGGCAAAGGACACTAAGTCACTAAGATGGCAGCCTACTGAATGGGAAAAGATCTTCACCAACCCCACATCTGACAGAGGACTGATCTCCAAAATGTATAAAGAACTCAAGAAACTAGAACTCAAGAAACTAGACATCAAATAATACCTAATAATCAAACCAAAAAGAGGTAAAGATCTAAACAGAGAATTCTCAATAGAAGAATTGCAAATGGCCAAAATACACTTAAGGAATTGTCCAGTATCCTTAGCCATCAGGGAAATGCAAATCAAAATGATTCTGAGACACCAACTTACACTGGTCAGAATGGATAAGATCAAAAACACCAAGGATAGTTTATGCTAGAGATTTTTATGGGCTAAAGGGAGCACTCCTTCATTGATGGTTGGAGAGTAAACTTGTACAGTCCCTTTGGAAATCAGTGTGATGGTTTCTCAGAAAATTGAGACTCAATCTACCTCAAGACCTAGCAATACCACTCTTGAGTATATACGCAAAGGATGCACACTTATACCATAATGACATTTGCTCAACTGTGTTATAGCAGTTATTTGTAATAGTGTGGACATGGAAACAAGCAAGATGCCAGACAACTGAAGAATTGATAAAGAAAATGTGGTAATTTACACTTTAGAATACTACGCAGAGGTAAACAATAATAATATCTTGAAATTTTCATGCAAATGGATGAAACTAGAAAAAATACCTGAGTGAGGTAACTCCCAGAAACACAAACATGGTGTATACTCACTCATAAGTAAATATTAGACATAAAGCAATGAATATTTTTCAATTTTCCAAATATATCAATAAATAGAAGAGCGAATAAGCATGCTACAGTAACAGTTATAACTGGTAAATACTAAAAAGTGTGGAGAACTTAAATATTTCAAAATATGTGTCAGAAAGAAACACCTTTATACTATTTATTTTTAAAAAATTTTGTCTGTTTTATTTTATCTATCAATGTTTTGCCTGAATGCATGTTTGTATGTATGTAGGGCCCAAATAAATCAGAGCACCTTAAATCCCTTTGCATTGAGTTGTGGGTAGTTGGGGGTTCCTTCTGTGTGATGGGAACCAAACCCACGTCCTCTGCAAAAGCAGCAAGTACTCTCAGCCACTGATTCATCTTGCCAGCAATTTTACACTGTTTTAATCATGTAAAGTACTCACATCTGTATCTGTGGACACAGAGAACATTGAAAGTTTTACAAAGAGAAAGAAGATCATCAGGAGATACTAGAAATAAAGGGTAGCATTAACAGCGTACATAGATTTTCAGTGTAGTAACCATTATAAAAGTTA
>JAQHUG010000018.1:2182085-2199634 GCA_028555095.1 Dicrostonyx torquatus | reverse complement strand
TAATTAATATTTAATTATTAAATATTATTGTGCTTGTAAGATGGATAGCAACATACTATTAAAAAATATATAGTATTCCTTCAGTTGCATAAAGTATCATATTTTAAGTAAAACTGAAATTTCCAATTTTTCGTAGAGATATTTCTTGAATATATTTTTGAGCTAAAGGAAAACAGTAATCTTTTGATAAACAGAACATAAGAACACATCAGTAATACTTAGAAGAATTCAAAATATGGGAAGCAGCTGTTTAATGTGCAATTGATACTCAAATAATGAAATTATTTTCAAAAACTATTCTATGCCCATAGTATGTGTGTTCATACATACAGACATTTGTGAATTGTTTACCACAGTCAGTCACAGAGCTAAGCCTTCTATAAGTGCACTACAGTTTATTCCAAATTCCTTAAGTTTCAGTTTATTTTTGATGGGAAGAAGTCTTTTACTCTCACTCTATCTCTTCATATGTTCATTTAAAGAACTATAGTCCTAACAGTTCATTGATTTAATTATAATAAAATTCCATTGTTTATTTCCTATGTTACAGGTGTAACAGACTTTAATATAATAACAAAGCAGCTGGTACTAGAGACAGAACTCGAGGTGGTTTGTGGTGCTCTTGATTGAACCCAAGATTTCTTGCATGATAAGAAAATACCCTATCAGCTGAGCTACAACTCTAGCTCAAAGAATATTGAGCTGGTAACATTATACTATACATAAAATTTAACATATTCTGTAGTGTAAAGAATGTAGTGAATAATCTTTTAAAAAATATAATCATAACTCATATGATATATATTTTCATGTACATACCTATATGTGGGTGTGTGTATGCTCATATATGTGTGTAGTAAGATTCCAGAAGCATAGAAGCTAAATAAAAACATTTAAATATTTAAATTTTACATAAAAATTTAAATAGAAGAAAATAACAGAAGAAGGGCTTTTATTTTTCAAACAAAAATCCCAAAACTGTGCTCTGTAATTGTTCCTCCAGAAGCTTCTATTTCTAATATTAAGTTCTTTGATCCCCTTAGGATTGATTCTTGTGTATTGTGAAAGAGAAGGGTCGAATTTCCTTCCTCTGCAGGTAGATATCCAGTTTCCCCCACATTCGAGGAAGACCACAGCTAAACATTTCTGTATACAGTGGAAAAAGAAAGTTTTCCCCCAGAAATCAGAAGTCAACATGGATGACATTTCTCCACTGCTATCAGCAAGGATAGGAATTTATAGGCAGAGGTGTCAGGTAATAGATGATGACAAACTCCGGCAAACGTGGAATAATGAGTTGAAGCCATCTGTTGTTGAAAATTCCCTCTCTATGGTACCCCTAAATCATCATGTGAAAATCTTGAGATATAAGTATGGAATTTAGTCAATATTTGAGAAAGAAGAACAATTGAAAATATTACTTATGTTGTTGTTTACACAAGAAACTCAAAGCCACAAAATAATAAGGATATAAAATAATTTTAGGCTTTATATTGGATTTAAGAACACTTGCATATACACACATAGTACCCTGAACATACATCACTCAAAGATATATGGAGTGCTATAGAGAAAGGCACCTGATATGAGCCTGTGTCATTTAACTGTATGCACACACCTGTATGTATATTTACACATACAAATGTATGTGTGTATATATAAATATGTGTATACATATATACACACAAGCAAATAAATAAAAGTATAAAGCATTAGGAAATTAAGAATTAGTTCAATATGTATGAAAATTATGTGTCCTAGGGACACTTATAATAACTAGCAATATTTAATACAGTCAATAGACACAAGATATATTGATAGTATAAATTGTAAACCTCTATCTCAATGAAAAATAAAACTATGACATGATTTATCTGGATGGAATGGAGTTTTCTTTGGAGTTTTCCACTACCAGTGACTCTTAATAAAATTCTAAAAAGATATAGGCAACTCATTTTATCTTATCAAATTACAAAAAGTTAAGCTTAAAATTTTCCATGCTTGAATAAGGGCAGGAAATATTTACTTAATATGTTAATAAATACATAATATATATTTAAAGATGTCTGTTCTGCCACCGTGTATTTATTCAATGTAGTGTTTATAAAATTTAGAACATAACTGAGCATTGCAAGGAAATTTCAACAAGCGGGAAATGTCTGTATCCAACCATTTTAATGTCTTTTCAAATTTATTTGTTTATTTTCTATAGACTCGTCAAGATATCAACAAATATAACATCGATTTATACTGAATCCTGCAGAATGAGTCAGTAGCCATCAAAGATCATTTTGATTCAGAATGAGGCTGGTTAAACAGGTGACTCTCTGTATCTATCATTGTTTTTATTTTTATCCGCTAATATCTTGGTAAGGAGCATTACATGGGTGGCATACTGTCATGTTTACTTCTTGGTATTCAGTGATTATTATATAGATTATTGCTATGTTTTATGCCATACTACAGAATTAACAACCAAAGTGCTTCTTACAGTCTTAAACAAGAGGATATATTTCTTTGAAATGGAACATAGCATATAAAAATTGTACATTCAAGCCTGAAATTTCTATGTGAAATTGCATAATTGTATGATTTGATGGTTGCCCAGCTTCTTCCAGCTGGATAAAAGACTTAAAGGTTATTTCGATGCCATTTCTCATTATTCTGCATGGGGCTCACCCACTGACTTCCTCGGGAGACAATGGAGGTTTCAGACAGGTGCACATGTCTTCTTTGTGATTTTTGCCACGTTTTTCTGCCCTAGGGAACTTAAATGGATAGACTAGTTTAAAAAAATTAAAAGTGAGTTTTATCTTACCATATCCTGTAAGAAGAGCTCAAAATCATATTTCTGCATATTGTGTGATGCATTATTCCATTCTCAAAAATCTTGGTGTGACTCAGATGGAAGAAAGAAAGGAAAATAATAATAATTTTTCAAAGGGATAGAATAGAAGGCAGACAATCAAAACTGAAATAGATCCAAGATCCTCTCACCTGAACCAAATGAGACTCTAAGTTCACCATGCATTCTGATGCCTCAGTGTGTGGTATTTCTTTCTCTTTTGCTTTTGTGCCTGTGCAGTGATGTTTCTATGTGTGAGAAGAGAAGAGAAAACATGAGTAGACTTCATCCTTTTCTCACAAGGAAAATGAGAATGGGTCACTGACTACTACAAGATATGTACCTATCAGTCACTTTACTTTATCCCTGAGCCAGTCAATATTTGACAGGCTTTCTCACAAGAGCAAACAACGAATAACATTAATTTATGGAAAATATTTGATAGTCATTCAGAGAGATTGGTTTCTCAGCTATTGAATAAATGAAGATGTTAAGCCAATACAAAACAGAGGATTTCTATGTTTTTAATTTAATTAACTTCTAAGAAGGACTGTGACAACCAGCTGAAGACTCTCCTGTCTTCTTCACAGAGAAAGTGCTACATTTCCTGCTTAGGGATGGATGCTTTGTGTGGTTTATTAAATATTGCCTTGGAAAGGCAACTATATGGCAGGGGAGTAATATTGAGTAAAATGAACTCCACTCTGCCAGACTGTGATTTTTATTAAAACCAATTCCTTTATAATTTGATTAGGCCATTTTAAAAAGTCAGCAAGTAACTCACTGAGGCACTGAAAAAAATTAACTATTTCCAAGGAAATCCTATTCTGGCATCAAGGAGATGGCTCAGTTAGTAAAATATCTACCTCACAAGCATGAGGACTTGAGTTGAAATCTATCCCTGTCACCACTTTACAAGGCGGCACGAGGATGCATGTCTGTTAACCCAAACTGGGTGTCAGGTGAGGAAAAGACAGAGCTTTATATCTCATTGATCATTCAGCCTAATAAATCAGTGAACTCCTGGTTCAGTGAGAGATTCTGCTTCAATAAATAAGGTGGTAATCAACAGTGGAAGACATTCAACATCAATGCCTGGTATTCCTGTGCCCATGCACACACATATTGACACACATAAAGATGTTAATACACTACACACAGAGAGAGAAGAAAAGAAGAGAGAGAGGGGAAATTAGTATGCCTCCAAACACACTTAGAAATAAAGAGGCGACTGCATAGTATCTTTCCTTAGTACATTGAGGATATTGCTGGTAGATGTACAATAAAACACCATCGATCTCACCATAATAGTAGTAATTCTGTGTTTTGCTGTGTGTGTGTGTGTGTGTGTGTGTGACTGTATACAGGCATGCACATCAGACTTCCACTACCTCAGTCAGATGATATTTCAGACTCACTGAATGTTCACTCAGGACCCTTAGTCAATGTGGTGGTAAATAAGGCTTAACAACTCCTGTCTGTGCATTTTGAGCTTTAATTATGCAAGCCTGCATATGTGGTATGTCTGGAGATAATTTCTGCTTAGAAATGAATGCATTATCATCTAAAGTTAAACTTTTGGCACAGATTTAAATTGTAAATTCAACCTGTCAAGATTTATTATCTTGGAAAATTGAGGCAAAACTTCTATGTGCCTTGTTTAACTCAACTACAGTACTCTTGAGTCCAACTAGTGCTTCCGTACATACATGGGGATGAGTTCATCTGCAGTAACTGTGTCCACTCTGCATAGAAAAGTGACTCTCAACAGACAAGGAACCCTAAATTCTAAGAGCTTTATAGCTGGGGGAGGAGGCTCTGAAGATGAACCCTCCCTTCTTGCTGGAATTTGTAACAAGCTTAACCTTGCAAAGATCGTGCACAGCTATGTGTTCATGGCGACAAAAGCCACGCTGTGTCCAGGGATAGCATTTCAAAATATTCCCCCTATTCTCCTCCTCTTGCATGCATTCTTTTATTTTTCGTTTTTATTAAGAATTTTTAATGCAATATTTTTGCATTTTACATAGCTATCCCTGTTCCCACTCCTTCCCATCCTCCTGCTCCACCCCCTACCCCATCTACTCCATAGAAAGGATAAGGCTTCCCATGGGGAGTCAACAAGGTCTGACACTTCACTTCAGCAAGACCAAGGCCTTTTCCTCACCATATCTAGGCTGAGCAAGGTATCCCTCCAAAGAAAATGTGTTCCTAGATGCCAGTTCAAGCACTAGGGATAAATCCTGATCCCGCTGCCAATGGGCCCAAACAGCCCAAGCCACAGAAACAGCTGACTTGAGCTTCAGACTCTCAACTGATAGCGGGGAACCTGTTTAGACCAAACTAGGCCCACTGAATGTGGGGGACAGGTGTGAGGCATGTGTTCTTGCACTTCACTGACCTTTGGCAGGAGGACTTGATGTGCCTAGCCCCTCTAATGCTGAGCACTGTCGCTTATCCAGGCTCAGTATTTTGAACAGCTCCCCTCCTCCTTATTCACCACTGCCCACTTCAATAGAAAAACTTCTTTGACCAACGTTGAGAACAGTCCAACTGGGCCATGGCATATTATAAAATTGTTAGAAGAATTGGTAACTGATAGCAAAGGTGGAGAAACACAAAGCAAAGTCAATGAGAGTAGCAGTGAATTCTCTCCTGTGCCAACTGACTGACTGGTCAACTAATACACTAAACACTAACTGAGGATTGATTTGGGGGATAAATATTGCACAAATCACACTGCAGGGGAGACAGCCCCTGCTGCCCGGAATGTCATTTCATGGAGGACCAGAATTGATGAAGCCTTGCAGGTGTAGTAACCAGCGGGAACAATACAAAAGTAAAACATTTTATAGCTGAGGGCTAGTAAGGCCTCTCCCAGAGTGTCACTCATTCAGACAATCGTCTATTCCAGGCATAAAAATAAAGCAAAATTTGAGTCAACCTAAATCACGTTTTCCAAACATGAACTTTCCCGAGGCCTTGCTGTTTCACCCCCTGCTTTTTGCCCATGTTAGAAGTGAACCTCATATATCCCAAATGAGCTCCTTCATTTTCCCCAATTTCTCGGAAGCACTTTCAGTCATTCCCCTTCAGAGCCTTCTGTGCACTCATTTGCTGCTGGCGTCAGATTCACCTTCAATCCTGAGTGACAGATTTTCAAAAGAACCCAATTAGAGCCCAGCTAATGAGCCCTCCATGGGCTCCCCGAATAGCCAGATGACTGTTTATGTTCATCTTTTGAATTAAGAAGCAGACAGTAAGTCAAGGAAGAGGTAGGATTAAAGACCCTCTAATTGAATCACAGAAACACCTGTGTTCCTCAGCCTATATTTATTTACACACTTTAATCCGAAGGTGTTTAATAGGTGCAAAGTGCTTTAAACATCCTAATTATGTGTTAAAGAAAAAAAAAAAAAACCACTGGATCAGAGGTAAAAATTAACAGAAGTGAGAAAAAAATAAAACTCAGGGAACAAAGGAATTTTAACCCTTTCTACACTGACATGCCAGCATGTGAAGGTGACATTAGATAAAACTTTAAAAACTGTATTTATGGCCAGGCAGTGATGGTGCACACCTTTAATCCCAGCACTTGGGAGGCAGAGGCAGGCAGATCTCTGTGATTTCGAGGCCAGCCTGGTCTACAAGAGCTAGTTAAAGGACAGGCTCCAAAAGCTACAGGGAAACCCTGTCTCGAAAAAATAACAAAAACAAAAACTGTATTTATTGTGAGTCTGTAATATAATTTGATGCTATCATAGGGCATATTTGTCCAGTATACATACTCAAGTTGAGTATACATACTCAAGTTGAAAACTGAAGTTGACATTCAAAAGATATTTAAAATACTCCTGCATAATATGATTCTTTAAACTTTTGTGTTTTGTAACTCCTAAGAAATAATTGTTAGAATCTACACTTGAATTTTGAAAAGCAACTTTCCCTGGCAGGCCACAGGGACTCGGGATGACAATTGCTTTATTTTAATTGTTTCTAAATGTGCAGAGGCTGCAGGAATCTCTAACGATGTGAATATTTAATAACCATGATTGCTGCATAACCTTCTGCCTTTTATCCTTATCACAAACACCGACAGCAGCTGTCTTCTTCTCGTAAGAGAACTCACATTATGGTGAGGGAGTAATCCAGTGAGGACTGTGAACACTGAGATACTAATAACAGTGGAGCGCCAGACCATGGGAGCATCAAGAACTGACCTTGGTGTCAAGGGGAACTAAGGAGAATGTCAACATTTCACACTCTGAAGTAAACTTACTAGACCTTTGCCTTCTAACACTTCCTACTAGATACCTCACATTGTGCTTATTGAAACTATAGGAAATAGTTAACACATGGCTACGCTCTTACTTACCATGGTCGCACTGAGTCAGGGGTTAGCATATTACTAACCTCATGGGGTTAGAGGATGTACAGCTTTTCCATCAATGCCTTCAGCTTCTCAATTCTTCCAGAAGCTGCCTTTGTTAATGCATGCCAGGTTCTTTGGTTCAATTCTACCAGAAAAGTGCTGCATGATAAGGTATTTTGTAACATTTCTTTAACTTTGTCCTGTATGTGCCACAATGATATCACAATTGTCATATAGAGGGGTAGTGACATGTATACATATAAAATTTTAACAGTTATTATACTATAATTTTGATAATTCTATATGTGAATAATATATTTAAATCATGTCCACACTGCCTTCCCCTTTCCAGCCCATTCTGTGTTTCCCCATCCCCTACTTAATCTTAATTTCATGATATCTCTCTTAATTATATATGTATATATATTTATATAATCTATATAATGTCAATTGATATTTTTATTGCTTAGGCAACCATATTGAGATTTCATGAGTGCAGTCTTTACCAAATATAGAAAACAAACTAGGTCATAGTTCACTGGCTCTTACAATTTCGCATTCCCTTTTTAGAAAAGTTACTTTATGTAGTGTAAAGAACACAGTATTTTTCCAGTCCATCATCATGTCAGGGGCTTGACAGCTGGCTACTACCAACCCCCTATCAGGAAGCAGATAGAGAGAGAAGAATGTTTGTGGACCAACTTAATTTGATTTCTCTGTTTCTCCTTTTAATTCTGCCTGGGACACTACACTGAGGATGAATCTTTTTGCTCCAGGTAAATTATCATGGAATCTAGTACTCAATTGTCCATGCACAAAGGCTGATTATGTGATCCTGGATCAAACAAAAACTCATGCTGAGCTCCAGTTGCTCAAGAACCCTGTGCAGCCGTACATATGAACCAGTTCATGAACTTAAACTTTTATATAAACAGTTTACTCTGCAAGTAGTAGAAATTATCCATTTTAATTATTTCTCAAAGAAGCAGTGAGCAATAAAGTGGAGAAAAGTCCCAGAGTCTATCTTCCTACAGTAAAATCCTGTTGAGATAAAATATCTCCAACAAATAAATGGAGAATGTTGTAATCTACACAATATGGCCAACTTTATCAAAAGCCTTTCCTTCATAGATAATATATCACTGTTCTCTTTGAAGACTTTTCCTCCTGGGGAATTCTAGTCTTTAAAATTCAGCATCCTGAATTTCTCTTTCCTTTCACACCAAACATCAAGCATGTTCCAACAATCTCCTCTTTGGGGGCATAAAGAAGACATCAAAAGGAACAAGAGTCTGTGATGGGTTGTTTTATGATGATCCTCAGATATCTTAGGGTTGGGACCTACACCAGAGTCCAGGCCTTCAGGTATTGAAAAGCCCTTGGTCACCTGAAATTAACTTAATTAATTTTCTGTTATAGGAGGGGATTTTTTAAACCTCTACCTTTTCTTTCATTTTATGATTTTCATTATATTAAAACTGAGTCATTAAATCCCAAAGCTGCCTCATCTTTCCAACCTTAGATCCCAGACCAATTGCAATTTAAACATTTCTGGAACAGAACTGTTAGGGTCCAATCGCCCTTCCCTGCTGCAGATAGCTACTGATAGAAAGACATCAGATGCCAGTACCTACTGAATGAGCATTTTGGGATAGCTACCTTGTGCCCTTCTGTACTCCTGGGAGTTAATTCAGTGATGCAATCAAAATAATCAAACCATCGCTAAGGAGCTACTACTTCAGTTTAGGAGCAGAAGGGCTCAGTCCTCTCCCTGCTCCTAGGTCTTAATTTTCCTTTCTGCTTTATTCCAATGCCAATGTAACATTCACTCCATAATATACTGGCTGATCAAAGTTGATAATAGTTTATCCTATCAGATTCACCTTTCCTTCATGTATAGATGAGGTCTTACAGTATTTCTCTCCTGTACAGACTTTATTATGTAACGGTCTCGGGCCCATGTTAAATCTCCCATCATTATTGTTTGTTGATTTTGCTTTTAAACAATCACTCTTTTTCTCTCCTGTTTGCTCTGAAAGTTAAATGAGATAACCAGTGTGCCACCAGGAATGTGTGCTCCCCAAGCAGACATAGTCTCCTCATTGTGACATCAATGTCTACAAATCTACATGAACCCAACTCCCATTCTTGCAGAAGAATTGTGATGCTCAAGTTCTGACTCTGGAAGTTTGCTCAGTAACTGGTCAGCTCCAGGTCATGGATCTCATGCCAGGAACAAATGGCTCTTCTCCAAGCCACATGCCATACCTGGCAGGACACTCTGACCCATATCCCAGCCTCCAGGTATTTATACCATGAGCACCTAAGGCCACAAAGTCATCTGGTCTCTAGAAATAAATACTGGAAACAGAAAAAAGTGGGAGGGGTGTTCCATATTCCTTAAATCAATTGCCAAAGTAAAATGGCATTTTTGGTCCTCTTGCTCCAAAACATAACTGAACAAGGAAAGCCACCCAGCTCCAGCTCTGTGAACAATCCCCATTAAATTCTGCTGACAGTGCCTACATCTGTTAGCTCGTTATAGACAAAGTTGAATGCTACTTGGAATCAATGTTGGGCAAATTTTGGATGCAACCTGCAGTCCTCATGGATGAGTTGCTCATTTATCTTTGCCAATCTTTACTAATTTTGGCTCCGTGAACAAGGATATAGTATCCAAGCCGATAGCCAGAAAATTCCCGGGAAAATTATTGTAGCGTCCCAGCTGCCTGCATGAAGGCTTGGTGGGTAGGAAATGACTGGCAGTGGGCCCATCCTTCAGGGCCCAGCTGTGCTGGGTGTACAGCTGGAACACAGATGGGAAGAGTCTACTGGGACAGTTGAGGTTCCAAGCTCTCGTTGTTGGGAGATCAAAAAATAAAGGGGGCTGAGCTGCCAGGACCTTTATAGTATGTTGGAAAAATAAATGGATTCCAGCATTCTGTACATGCATCACGTGAAAATAGGGAAGGTGTGCCTACCACAAAGTCTAAAATGTCCCATTTCCAAATGTCAAGAAAAGATGAGAAGGGACTGATTGATGGCAAACTGTGTTTGCCTTTACTTCTCTTTCTCCTTCCTCATTTTATACTTTTGATCTCTGTCCTCATTCTCTCTCTCCTTCTAAGGAGCAGATACTCCCATTATGATTATGTAGAATAATTAAATTACATACACTCAGCATGCCAGCTCTATGTCCTATAATAGAAGAAGCACTGTAGACAAATAGGTCAAGAATAAAACAGGAAATCTGTACACTGACAGGTACTTGTGCTTTATGTATCTTTTTCTTCCAAAATCAATGCAGGTGCTAGGGTTACAGAAAGAGCCAGATATTAAAATAACATAAATTGATGGTGTTGAAGGACAGATGTGTTTGAATCCACATTTTGACATAAAAGTGATCACTATCATCAATCATAAAATTGAAATAGCATTTATTTCTGTTTTCATGACTGTTTTAAATGTTAATTAAATTGTGCATTGCTTACTGAAGCTGGAATGATTGAGCCTCTACAAAATTCATAATTTTAACTCTTACTCCTTATGTTACAATATTTAGATATGGTTTCTTTTTAAAGCAATTTCAATGTCACTGTAAGAAAACAAAAGCAGTGATGATGCACACTTTTAATCCCAGCATTTAGGACGCAGAGGCAGGAGGACCTCTGTGAGTTTGAGGCCAGCCTGGTCTACAAGCAATAGTTCCAGGACAAGTAGGGCTGTTATAAAGAGAAACCATGTCTCAGAAAAACAAAACAAACAAACAAACAAAACCCCCACACGTCTAGATTTCTCTCTTCCTGCATGTGTGGACAAAAGTCTGGAAGCAGAAGAAATCACACAACAATAAGACAAATTTTCTTTCTTACCATAAGAATTTAATTTTGAGCTGTTACTGTTTATTTTAACTTAAAATGATTACTACATTTTATTGATGGAGGGATTGGTTTTGTGTGCGTTTGTGTAGACACATGTTCTCACACACAGCAGCATCCCTATGGAAAGGAGGGGCCAATTTGTAGGAGTTGCTTCTCTCCTTTCGCTGTGTGGGTCCCAGGGATCAAAATCAAGCTCCCAGGTTTGATGACAAACACCTGCCCCCTCTAAGCCACCTCCCAAATTTCAATGGTTGTTATGTATGTACTCTCTTAAGGACACAGTAATTGGCTCATTTCCTTACAAAATATGTGTTAGATGTTAGTGGGAGAGGGGAAGAGTGAGGAGTAGAGAAGATGGTGGGAATTCTTTTGTGTCTTTTGATGGTGGGAATTCTTTTGTGTCTCTATCTCCATATTCAAAGTAAATGATATAATACAAATAAAACCAGTCAAACATGAGCTAAATAAAAGAAAAACATCTCCTTGTCTAGCACCCTTTCTGTCTCTGAGATTCAACTTCCATAAAGCTTTGAGTGTGTTAAAAATTAACCAAAATTATGTAAATGAATAATTGTGAGTGGGCATCGCCACAATGCTGACACCTGAATATTGTCTATTTTATGTATCCTGACTATTATGGTAATAGCTTTGCTTGCTCTTGTCATTTTTCAATTGCAATATGAATATTTCCCAACTCGAATTAGAGATATCATTGAAGATTTCATCTGGCAAATGGAGAAAAAAATGAAAATTAATTGCTAATTGAACCTCCTCTGGTGGTCACTTAGTCAGTGCTCTCAAACAGCACTTTGTGTGGTGTAGTTCATTTAAATGTGATAATAAGGCACCAAGCCAAGGGTCATCCTCTTGGAGGATACAAAACCTCCACTTACAGAAGGGCTCTCTATATGTATTACAATACATATATCCTTTTAAAATGTCATTCTGGTTTTTATACACTCGGCAGTGGAAAGTAATTGATTAGTAGATAAGATATTCTCAGAAAGTATGTTCCTTCTTCCTTTGAGATGAATAGTAAAATGGATTATAATTGCATAAAATTTTATTCTGTCCTGAATTCAAATTCTCTCAGAAGTATTCAAAAGGGTTATGGACTCTTCTAACCATGGTATAAGGCAAACAATAAGGAGATATTTATTCTCTATTTTAATCAAGTTCATAAGATTAGACCTACATTTTTTGAAACGTTCTTATATCTTTATCATTATGATAGATAAAGCTAGTTTAGGTAAAAATTATAAAAATAGACTTTTGATGGAATTAAGAATAAAAGTAGCTTATCTAACTCACAAAACATTTTAAGGTTAGTCAGTTTAGCCATGTTAAATGAAACAGGTCCAGTTCACATGTACATACATATTTTTATGGAGGAAAACACAGAGAAGGGTATATAAAACCTAAGTTATATAATTAGCTAGTTCCACAGTAGATTTTATCTGTCATAAGAAGTACTGGGAGTATAAAAATCTGGATTACTGCCATTTTAATCTATGGAAGTCATGCATCTGCCTTTCCTTTTGCAACCTCTATCTATCTGTTCACATAACATCCCATAGTAGTCAGCAGAGAGGTCTCTCTGAGTTCAGGATACCCATGCCCTTCTGTTGGGCCACAGCAGTCATTTAAGGTGTGCAAATGGGACCAACATATTGGGGATGAGTCATGAATGAGAAAACCTGAGCTCTTCCAAGGCATTCTGTGGTCTTAGATAGAGCTAAGATTTCTACAGATTCACCAGGTGGTAGCTCAGTCATTCGGTGGCATTCATCTCCTGCAAGTGTGTCAACAAGCCAAGTGTGCACCCTAGTGAGCCATGCATGAATAGGCCATATATGCAAATAAGATATGGCTTTCATACAGAACTAAGGGCCACTGCTTTGGGGCGATATTTGCCAGGCTAGAAAACAGAAGCAACTGTACTATGGTAAAGGAATAAAACATCAGGAAGTAGTCTTCCTTGTTTCACCCTGACTCTTAGGATATGATAGATCTGAGGGAAACTGTGTCATTTTTATGAGTCTCAGTATGCTTCACAGAGAAAACGAAGGTGAAGGTACTCATATATAAATTAGAAATGAGAAATCAGTAAGTTTTAATTAAACAAATAGAAATCAGAGATCTTGTCCCCATACCCATGGTCATCTTATCTTATTTCACTACCTGAATAAAAAGCACAGATGGCCAATTATTTCACCTTCTTGTTTTATTACTAACAACACCAACTATCAGATAAATATTAATTTGGATTTAGTGTCTCTTTTGCCTTAAAAATTTAAACTCTAATCTATGCAATCCCAAATAAGTGAACAAAGAATGTAGCATCAGAAAATATTCAAAGTTGTATTACATGTTGTTTATTTTCAATATGGAAGGGGTGGCATGAAACTGGCATGGCACACATGTGAATTCAGAGGACAACTTACAGGAGTCATTTCACTCCTTAACCATGTGAGTCCCTCTGATTGAAATCAACCACATCAGCAGGAACCTTTTTCCACTAAGCCATTTTGATTGTCCTGATCTTCCCTTGATCTCTTGAGAGGAAACAATTTCTCTCTTAGCTGACTATTTAATGTGTATCCTCCAGAAGTGTCTGTACATACAGACCCCTGTACATTATATTACTATTATCCCTTCCATAACATTGCCTATTTAAGTACTTCCCAGCGCCCATATGCTGGAAGCCTGAAAACAAGCCCACGATGCCAGTGGAAGATAATGAAGACCTTAGGAAGGCAGTAGAACATAGCAGGAAGAAATGATGCCACTGAAGACAAGTACTTGGAAGTGATATTGGGACCCCATCCTTTTCCTGTTTCTCTTCCTTTGCTTCTCAGGACCACTGACATTAATAACCCCTTGCCACACTCCTGGAAACAGTCACGATGCAGCCACAGTTCCTAAGTAAGAAGGATAAGCAACCAGGAGCTGAAAGTTCCAAGATCTTGAGATGTTCTAACTCCTCCCCAATAAGTTGTTTGTCTCAGATATTTTGGCAGGAATAGAAAGTGTATCACTGTAAGGAGAAGCATCATACATGTAACGAATTGGCTTATATATCACATGACTTGGTGTCTGGCATATTCCAGATTCCTGGAAGTAACAGCAGGCTCAGTAAGCTATGAGAAGATGATGTTGCAGGTGAGTTCAGAAGCAGTGGAGACACAGGGTTCCTTCAGTTTGAGGAGTTCAGTCTTTCCTTTTAGGCTTTCTATTTATTGGATGTGACCCAACGTGATGGGAGATAATCAGCTTTCTCTATATACTACTAATGCAATCACCTGTTGTGCAGTCATCAAAATCATACCTTCACCACAACTTCTAGACTAGTGTCACAAGGATGAACCAAGATGACACATAAAACTAGCCAACAATTTATTTTAAACATTCTAGATACTTTGTTGTTCATATTCTCAGTATCCCTCACTAGAAAATAATAAAACTAAAGAACACATAACACTGCAAAGGTTTTTTTCCAGTGTGTACTCAAGGTTCAAATTCCTTGTCACATAATCAACTGTTAAGAGCCAAGGACACCTCCAATGGGAATCAAGAGATAATAAAGGTTAATATATGTGCTATGCTGACCCTTTAGAAGTCCAGAAATGAACATGACTGTTTTTAAAAAAAGTCAATGAAATGATTCCTAGTGATAATCTACTAAACTCATAGTGCGATTTTCATCAGAGAGGCTTGCTACAGCAGTTGATGGGAACAGATGCTGAGACCCACAGACAAATATTAGGCAGAGCTCAGGGAACCCCACAGAAGAGGGGGAGGTTGGAGCCAGAGGGGTTGAGGATACCAGGAGAATATGGCCCACAAAATCAATTAAGCAGGACTCCCAGGTACTCAAAGAGACTGAAACAACAATCACAGAGCCTTTATGCATCTGTGTTATGTCCTTTGAATGAATGTTATGGATGCTAGTTTGGGGCTTTAGGGGGACTCTGAACAGTGGGAGTAGGTGCCTCTCTGACTTTTGCCTGTTCTTGGAATCCTTTTGCTCTTGCTAGGTTGCTTTTGTCAGCCATCATATTAGGGAATGTATCTAGTCTTACTATGTCTTTTTATGTAGTGTTTCATTTATATCCTTGGGATCCCTGCTCTTTCCTAAAGGGAAATGGAAAATGAATGCATCTGAAAGAGAGGGGAGGTGGGGTAGAGACTGGAAGGAGTGGAGAGAAGGGAGGGGTGCTAGGTATATATTGTATGAGAGAGGAAAAAAATAAAAGGAAAAATAATAGTCAGACATTATTGAGACTATGTCTCAAAGTCCACACACTGCTATAAATATCAATGTATTTCTGCTTCTGAAATAAAGAAGTAGTGAGAGCATGTCTGTTTATAAATAGGCCCTAAACAATAATGAGTTTCACATGCCAAATTAACTCTCTAATAGAAAAGGTATATCTATTGAATTTTATTTTTTAAAACAGACAAGTATGAAAAGGGATTGATGAAATTTTCCTCAATCAAAATGTTGGGGAAAGATAAGAATATTTGTCTATTATTAATATTATTTTTAATATTAGAAATTCCTACCACCAGTAGCCCTTAAGTTACCTGCTCACTTCGGCGTGGCCTTTTGCACTATTTATGCCTATGTTAAGCAGGCATCTGACCTCTTTTCCAGCTGCGGAATTCAGTTGCTCTTCTCCCTTCCAGCAGAGGATTGTGATTTGTGAGTCTACCTAAATAAATAACCCTCTATTATTCTCAATTCTGAGGTAGTGCAGGATTTCTTTTAAGCGTCCTTCTTCAAGTGTGAGAGCTACTAATAAAATACAAACCATGAACACATGACAGATAACAACCCATTCTGTGAAAATTGCTGAAAGGAAGCAGAGTTGAGTCATGTATGAAGAGTGGAAACAGGACACACATGTACAATAGCACATCAGTTGTACATACAAACACCCTAATAACACCACATCAACCTAGCGAGATAATGGAGATGTCAAAAAAGGTGGGTGGGGGGAGATTAATATATTTAATTCCCTCTGCTCCTTTAAGCCTTTTTTGCTAGCCCATTCACAGTGCTTTTTATGGAAACACTAAACCAAAGTGATCTGAAATACAGAAGAAAAAGAAATGCCGAGCACAGATTGCAGAGTAAGAGAAAAAAAACACTCAAAATTAGAGATAGATCAATCAGTAATAATTATTAGAATGGACAAGGAGACTTCATATGAATAAGAAGCATCCTTAATATGATATGAGGATGGTAAGGTGCAGAGAACACTCTGTCAAGTTCATCAAAGCAGTAGAGGGTCAAGGTCAGGTTCGGTCATGTCTAGCTGACTTCTAAAGAGTCAGCATAACTTGTACATTAACCTTTATCATCTCTTGACTCCCATTGGAGGTGTTGGAATGATGATGGGAGGAGATGAGTCCCTGCTAAGTCACATGCTCTACATTAACTGTCCAATGGAATCTCATTTCTAAAATATATTGGGACTTCTATGACAGTCCAGTCAGGACAAATCCATCATATTTTGCTAATGCTTAAAAGGGTGCTCTCTAAAACATGATGCCTAAATAAATTTTGTGCACATGATGTAATTTTATGTAAAAAGTACTGCATGTGTATGAGGAGCTGGAGGGATGGTTCTGGGTTTAAGATCACCTGTCACTCTTCCATCAAAATGGTTCAATTACCAGAACCTATGTGGTGGCTTAGAACTATGCAACCTATAACTGCAGTTCCAGAGGATCAATGAACTCTGCTGATCTCTGAGGGCAGCAGGCATAAAAACATGGTGAACACACACACTTGCAGGCAAAACACTCACATAAATTAAAATAACAAATCTAAACACATTTTTTTTTTTTTTTATTTTTTAAAGACAGGGTAAACACATTTTTTTCAAAAAGCAAAATTGAAAAATACTATGAAAGTTATTTGAAGTGTCAGAAAACCGTTGGTATATTCCATATGTCAACAGGGAAATTAATTTCAAAGATAAAGTTATTACTGCAAAAATAAAATGTAAATTATGGTTTAATAATCTAATGCTGTTTTGGTAAAACATTTGTGTATGTTTCTGGTTGAACAAACTTATCAATACCATTTTTTTTATGCCAGGCATGGTGGCTCACAATTGTAATCTCAACATTTGGGAGATTGGAGCAGAAGAATGGACATGTGGTTCATGCTGACATGGACTAGACCATAACCATACTTCAACCCCCACTTCAACTTCCCTTCAAACAAGTATTTCCCAAGTTCTTAAAAGAGGGAAAACATATTCAATTTTTAAAACTAAATGGTATGCCCTGTATTATATAGAAAACTTACTGCTTTGTGCTTGATTCTCTAACATAAATAAAGAAATATATGCAACTGCCATTTCTATTATAAACCAAGCAGCATATAAACAATTGTGTTTTATGGGAAACAAGTTCAGGCTGTGTCTTTTTTTTTTTT
>JAQHUG010000018.1:2170081-2180800 GCA_028555095.1 Dicrostonyx torquatus | reverse complement strand
AGACAGACAGACAAACCTTTCAGACCCTTTCTGGACTCCATCCACCACATCCTCCTTCCAACTTCTTGATCTTGTCTTTGTTTTTTGATGCACTGAGTCCAGGTAAGGCGGCTCATACACACCTGAGTGAAGGGCAGCCTTGTGGTAAATAGGAAGCCAGCCATGGGCCACACTACTGCATAAAAAGCCTGACTTTTCCCCATTTTAGCAGATCACCAACTGCAATGGCACCTCAGTTAGGAAATGGAACTCAAGATCATGTTGACTGTCCTCTTATTTTGTGGTTCAATAGCACATTCAGTATCCTCTATGGTCCCCTGCATTTCTTGGAGGTTTCCTTTATTTTTCTTAATTACTTATTCATTCTGATCTTTTTATTGTATGATTATTTTAATTTTTTAAATTTCTTTCTACATTCCATCCACAGTTCTCTCCCTCCACTACTCCTGCTGCTTTCCCCTACCCCAGCTCTCCCCCTCCTACCATCCACTCTTCCCAGTGGGTAAGAGGTCCTCCAAAGGGAAGTCAGCAAAGTTTGGCACATTAAGTTGGAACAGGATCAAGCCTCTCCCATCTGCATTAAGGCTGAGCATGACATCCCAACACAGGGAAAGGGCTCCAATAAGCTAGCTCATGAACTAGGAATAGATCGTGGTCCTACTGTCAGGTGCCTCACAGACAGTCCCAGCTTCCCCACTGTCTCCTACATATGGAGGCCTAGTTCAGTCCCATGGAGACTCAACAGGTGTCCATCTAGAGTTTCTGTTTCTATGAGCTTGGTTCAGCTGTCTCTGTAGATTTCTCCCTTATGAACTTGACCTCCCTTGCTCATATATTCACCCTTCTCTCTCTTCAAGTAAATTCTCAGAGCCTGGCCAGATGTAAAGGTCTTCATTTTGCTCCTTGACTGACATAACCCTTACTAAAATGTACATTTACAATTAAGTTATCCTACATGGATAGACAATGCTACTACCATAAGTCATTAAGTCATTGATGCTAAAGGAAATTGCCAGCGCTATGTGCAGAATACCTCCTAAGACTTCTCGATCAGAGGCTTCCCAAACAATATAGTTTACTGTTATTTCACTCACCAGAGTTAAATACTAAGGCTGTATTGATGAAGACATTACCCATTTTAGTTATAGAACACAGATAAATCCAGCTGGAACTGAGTTGGAAATTCCCTTCTTCCTGGCTGGTGTACACAATGCTGGGAGTTGACAAGCAAATTGCTGAGATCAAAACTCATCAACAGTCTTACCCAGCTATGGACTCTGTCAGGTAAATATGGCCTGATGAAATGTGGTACGACTGTATAGGGTGCAACCAATTACTTTCTGATTGACTTTTAAGCCTGCTACATAGAAGAAAGTATAGGCCTGCTACTATAAAACAAGTTTAAACTCTATGGTCACTGGTTCTGGGAGGATCCTACTACTCTTTTTTTTTTTTTTTTACTAAGTGTATAAATACGTATTGTCAAAATGCTTTCTAAAGCTTTCTGTTTACACTTACACAGTATTGCTGTGCAGGGATGCTACTTTCTGCTACATATTAAAGATGAAAACAGACCTCTGTATCTGCTCAATATGCAGAACATAAACAATGATACATGCTCAGCTATAAACAGGACGTTTATATTGCAGTCTCCAAGACCAAGGGTACACTGAAAAAGATGGGACAGGAGAAAGGAAAAGCCAAAGTATGGGAAAAAGTGATGCAGAACTCTACCATTTAAATAAGATGTGGCTTCTGCAATCGCAAACCAACAATAGTATTGTACACCTGCAGGGACCTGCACAAGATTTAGCACTTTAGCATCTCAGAAGATAAAGATGTCATTGAAGTAGGAGGGAAATATTTGGGAAGAAGAATGAGTTCAGAGGGACAGGAGGGGTTTTGAGAGAGTAAAAGAAGGTGACTGTAATCCTAGTACATTGTATATTCACGACATTTGAGCAATTTTTAAAATTCTGCAACTCAATCACTGTGAATATCATGGAAAATTTCTCGATGAAATACCAGGAAACATCTTCAGTACCTTAGTCCCACTCACTAACACACTATGCCATTTGAGCCAACTGGAATCCAGGCTGTTGAAGGTGTCTGCCACTTTTGTTTGGGTTTAAAGCTGTCACAGAAGCATGAAAGATGAAAGTAGATATTTTTATGTAGCTCTCTAGAATCACTTGAGATGTTGCTATTACTTGCTGTTTGATATAGGGCTTGGTGTAAAATAGGAGTCATGCTAGTCAAATACAATTTTCCCTGTGTAATGATACATTGAAGAGGTAATTTATGCCTAAATAGCAATTGACAAGACATAGAAAGAATCAGATGTGAGTACTAATAGAGGCATTAGTTCAGGTTTTAAAATACATTAACTTACAACGTTGTTTGTATCTTCAGTCTAACCTACTTTTGTCCATTCTTTCCAGGTGTACCACAAGGAACCCATTTATATCACTGACTTATTGGCTGAAACACATTTATTCTTCTGAGACTTTTCTTGATGTGTGACTAGAAATTATTTGTCCTTTTGTTTGATTTGTTCTGGCCTGCACCCACATTGCACCATCATGCCGAAAATCCTTAAATTCTTATTGCACTAATTTGTTTACAGATATATATTTATCTATCTTCTCTGTTTCTCTCTCTCTACCTCTCTCTCTTTCTCTCTCCCTGTTATAAAATCAGGGATCTAGGTATTAAAAAATATTTTTCTTAATTAAATCATTGAGCAACACTTAGTCTTACATCTAGTTAAAATTAATCAAATACACATGGACATAAAAAGTAAAGGACACACTGATCTTAAGCAATTATGACATTATGTGAACAGTATTCCTTGCTCAATAACAGGAACTAGGATAATATTTAGGTGGCTCTAAATTTATTTCTACTCTAGGACATTCCATATTACCAGTAAGATCTTTAGGTTACTCAGCAAAGGTGTGAGTGCTCTTTGAGACCATGACCTTGGAAATGCCCTGATAGCATCTTTAATCTGCCGTCAATAGAGTGAACACTAGGCAACGTCTTCCATGACAAACTTCCCTGAGCACACTAAAGGTGGCTCTGCTGTGTTCTAGTGACATCCTATTTGCTCCTTTGCTGTGCTCCTCACCACCATATGGACACATTTGCTTCTCATAATTGTCTTTTTTTTGTTTTTGTTTTTCGAGACAGGGTTTCTCTGTGGCTTTGGAGCCTGCGCTAGAACTAGCTCTTGTAGACTAGGCTAGTTTCGAACTCACAAAGATATGCCTGCCTCTGCCTCCCGAGTGCTGGGATTAAAGGCGTGAGCCACCACCGCCTGGCAATTGTCAATTTTTTTTTGCTTGAGAACAGACTTTGCAAATAAATGGCTGAAGAGAGGAAGGAAATAATTTGGATCTTTCTATTTAAAACATTTATATATCTGATAAGCCAAGAATCTATTGCTGACTTGAACAGAACAGTTTATCATATCACCCCTTGGTGTCATTTATTCATACAGGCACAAAAAGATTCTGTGCACACTTGTTTATGATCATATGCAAATGCAGATCTGTATGATCAAGGAAGGGCTTTATAATTGCTGATGAACGCATGCTCTACTTTCAGTACATCTTACACTAGTCAAATTATTATTTATTTATATCAGTTATAATAATTGGCGTGTAAGACCATACAAGAGATTTGAATGCGTGTCTTTCTGCAATTGTGAGAAAGCAGAGCATTGATGCCACTTTTGCTAATTTTGCTTCTAATTTCAAGTGAAATTAGAAATTTTATTGGCAACTGCTGAAGAGACAAAGTAGAGTAACTTGAGATTAATAGCATTTTATGGATTCATAATGCCCTTCTGTGAGAATTTACTGCCCACTTAAAATATACATAAGCTATTAAGTAATAGAGAATTGATAGAATATTTGAGAAATAAAAGCAAACACTCTGAGTATTAATTTACTTACTGTATGAATAACTTAATATCTACCTCTGATTTAATTTTCAGTCATGGTCAATTAACTAATTTAGTAACAATATGTATACAGTGGATAATCATTCTGTTCTAGATGAAATTTTAAGAAATACTAAAATAACAAAAGGCTCATAAATAAGGAAATTGGTTTTTTTAATAATCTGATAATAAATTAGAATACTGTTATAAGAATTTAGGATAGATTTTTTTCTATTTAATTTTATAACCAGGGTTGAAGTATAAATACTGCTCAGAAAATTCTCTCTCACATTGTAGAAAACTTTAAAGAGCAAACAATAAGTCTCTTTGTTTAAATCCTGCTTTGTTGTAACTGCTGTTAATTGTAATAATGGGAACCAGTGTGCAACACTTTTCTGATGGAGTTTTCTTTACAAATCCATTGAATTCCTATATCAATGCTTTGAGGTAGGCATCCTTCTAATACGTTAGTTTGCAGGTCAGACACTGGGAACAGGAAGGATGCATCGACACTCGAGTTTATAGAATACATCTGGGTGGGATTAACTTTGGCAATCTGACTTGAGTCTGACACCAGAAACTCTAGGCTTTCTGTTGAGCATTTCAAACCTTTAACCTCAACTTATTGATAATAAAGACATGACTGCATTCTCATCAATTGCAAGAGAACTTTGGAGTGGGCAGTTAGTGAACTTATAACACTCATAATAATGGAAAACTCATTCATTAATTTGGAAATTTCATTATTTCTGGGGGCACCCAGTTTAGATCTCTGCTTAGTTGGGTTTCAGTCTCTAATCTTTGACCTAGTCAAGTGCTCCTTTTCCCTCTTATGTTTGCTCAGCAAGAATAATACAATAATTGGAGCAAATACATATTTGAACTCTGGCTCAATCAATTGATAACTTTGAGACTTATTCGGAAGCCTATATAACTCAGTTTTATTGTATGAATGGCAATTATAAGACCAACTTTATGCTCTGAAAATTATATGACTTAATAGGAAATGTTGCATTATATGGTACACATATAGATATCATATAGATTATATGACTTCATAGGAAATGTCACATTATATGATACACATATATTATAGATATCATATATATACATATCATATAATATTTGGTCTTCCATAAAATTTGGTTTCTCTTCTCATAGTTGAACTACTTAAGAAAGATAATGGCTAAATATTCTCAGGTTAGTTTTCTCTTTAAATCCTACAATTTTTCAGAACATTGCAAAACACAATTATTTGGTCTAATAATACCAGCTACATGTAGTTGGCATTCTTATGCTGTTTTGATTTCCTATATAGTTTTGGTTACATAGTTTACACAATAACTTAAAGAGAGAGTTCTTGTTTTCTGGTTTAGTTATCCTTTTAAAATGAATACTTAATCTCCTTCTGGGGGAAAAAAATCAATGAGTCGTTACTGAAAAAGAAGAGAACTTATTAAATGCTCATTTGAACCATGACTTTGAAGCAGAATTTAGCTAATTTGGTAGTTAATTCTCTTTTATCTATGCTAACCCTGGAGAAATTTTATCACCAAGGAATTATTATTGGTGAGAACTTTTTGGTCTTTTCTCAATATCTATTACATATATACATATATATGCATGTATGTATGTACAAACATTTGTGTGTGTGTGTGTATCTGTAATCTTGTATTCTACAATATAACCACAGGCAGAGCTGTTAGCCCAGCCACTCCTTGTAATAACTAGTGTCTGAACAAAATAATCCCATGAACCCAGGGGAGAGAAAGTATCTCCATCTGTGTTATCAGAGTACCTCAGAGGAATTCTTCCTGTGGAGGCCTGCTTCCTGCTGAGACCACCTGCCTTCCCATAGAGTGAAACTGCAAGGCTTCTAAGAGAAATATGTCCCACACTAGATTGAATGTCTCCAACACTGGGTAGATATTTAACTGATGCCTTCACGGGGATGGTAAGTAGAATACCAAATGCCATTCACTGAGCCAGAAGATCACTCCCTTAGGAATTGTCGAATGCCAGGGCTCTAGTTCAAGTAAATGCAATTAAAAGTACATGTGTGTGCACGTGCATGCACATACACACACGTGCGCACACACAACACAGACATGGGGAGAGAGAAAATAGAAGCATAGTTCTTAATTTTTCTAGATTCTATAGTTTTGTGTTTGGCTTTTGTCCTTCTCACAGTGAGCAATGGCTAGTGATAACAGCCTGGTCAATTGTTAAATGTGACTAGAGCTCTCTTTAGGCCCTTCACATGCTTTTAACGTCATTGACACCAACAGCGGGAAGGAAGGGTAATTAATAATGGAACTCCAGAACACAGGATTTGGAGTAAGAATTGATGGCTATAAATTTCCCCTCATCACTCAGCTACACATTTAAACCCAACAAATTACTCCGCCAACATTAACTTCTCACTCCTAGGTAGACAGCAGGATTTATATCATCATGGTGTTGTTGTACACACATATGAGGTTGCAATGTAAAGTAACTATAACTATGATATTCACAGAATAAACTTTCAGTAGTTTTATTTCTGGAGGATGATGACTGTTAAGTCCCTATGATTTTTTAGCACTTGAACTAGACTGGAATCAATAGATACATTAAGGAAATGTTTTGTTTTAAATGTTTGTCTACAGGCGTATTGCCTACCTGCTTATCTGTGCACCACTTGTGCACCTATGGAGGCCAGAAGATGGTGCTGAATCCTCCAGAACTGGAGTTACTGTAACTGTCAGCTGTCATATCCGTGCTTGAAATCCAGCTTGTGCTTTTAATCACTGAGCATCTCCCCAACCCTAGGGAAGATTTGCAATAGGGGAAAAAAGTATTTACAAAGTAAAAGAATAAATGTGACGTTAAATTTGTATAACATGTGAACAATTAATAAGATAGATGCCCTTTTGACTAAAACTTTGTTTGGAAAAAAATAGTGCTCTAGGTTGCTAAGCTACCTTAGCTGGTATAGTGTTTGCCTTGCACCCATGAGGATATGCTTCAAAGCTCCCAAATCCAGGTAAACTTGGCAGTGTGGTAGCAAATTACAATCCTAGCAGTGAGAAGGGAGAAGTGGGTGACAATCTGAGGCATGGTAGCCAATCTGCCTGGTCAACTTAGTGGGCTCCAACTCAAGGAAGGAGACCTTGTCTTGAAGAAGTTGGGATATGTTCCCCAAAAATAACACCTTAAGTTAGTGTCCTCTGACCTCTGCATATATATTTTCACAAAGGTATCTGTGTCTACACACACATGTGCACCTATATATACATGAACATGCACATACATTTAATCCACAGATTTTCTATAAGTTGTCCAAAAGTATAATAAAATCATCTTCTCTTATGTTTCTGTCTATTTATCATTCTAATTCTGTTAGAATTTGTGTATTTTGATGTTGTATCATAGACACTAATATTATAAATTTTTGTAGACTCTGAATTTATTCCATTCTCGAGGTAATATTTTTTATTTATTGGAGAAATGTGTTGTTTTCTTTGAACTTTTCATGTGATGATACTTAAGCACATTTCAATGACTTTTTTTGTTGTTTTTTTGAGACAGGGTTTCTCTGTAGCTTTGTAGCCTGTCCTGGAACTCATTCTTGTAGACCAGGCTGGCCTCAAACTCACAGAGATCTGCCTCTCTCTGCCTCAAAAGTTATGGGATTAAAGGCATGCACCACCACCAAATGGCAACATATTTTAATAATTAAAAGGAATAAAATTATATGATAAGTCCTACAAAGTAAATATAAACTATAAATAAACATTAAAAATATGTCCAGAAAATGTTTCAATATTTGGAAAATATGTTTCAAATTCTTCAGAAATCTGTTTTCCCAGATATCTTAATAAATACAACCTTCAAGTGCCTACAATAAATTCTACACTATTTTATGTGTAATTATTATGTCAATCACTAATTTATCCTGGTATTGAATATATCACTATATGTTAGCACCAAATTCTTGAGAATTTTAAATTTATTAGAACACTTAGAAAGAATTCACACTTTCAAAACACAGCAAATAAAATAAGTGTTTATTATTCACATTGGAAAAACTACAATATTTACCTAAATATACACTTTGACTAAATTTGGAATATTTCAAAACCTACATCAAAAAGCTCAGTATTGTTGAGATGTCAATTGTCACCAAATTGGTCTTTATACCAAAACTTACTTCAATCAATGAATCAGCTGGTTTCTGTGTGGAGATCACTAAACAAGACAAAACAGTTTTTGAAATGAGAGGCAAGTTGGAAAACTCACCCAAGTTGACGGTGATATTATGGTGATACAATACTGATGTCAGATTGGTGTAGAGAGCAATGCCTTGCAAAGGAATGATTTTTATGTATACAACTTAGTATCTGCAAAGATGTTAATTATTTGGTACTTAGGGACAGAGTTTTCAATGAATGATAGTAGACCAATGGAATGTTCTTGGGATTTTGTAAATGAATATGTGGTAGAAGGTCAAACACAGCAACATTATAGTGGTAGAAGGTCAAACACAGCAACATTATAGTGAACCACCAATTATAGGGTAGGTTAAAAAATAACAAATTCATTGTAAATGAGCAATGAAATGAAAAAACTTAATTAAAATTAAAATATAAATTTGAACCTCACATATCATAAAGTAATGAACATTTTATTAATGTTAAAAGTAATTCTCTATTTTATAGAGAAAGGAATGTAAAGAATGTCTGATCCAAGAAAAAGTCTCTTTTTATATCCAGTTAGAAATGGAGGTATCCTGCTGGGGAAGAACACAACAGTTACAAGCACATTCTGCTCTTTCTAAGGACACAGGTTCTGTTACTAATACCCACATTAGGCTGCTTATAACTGCTTTTATTTCTAGGTCTAGGCGTTTTGAAATTCTCTTCTGGACCCTGCAATCATAAGTAAATACACAGAGAGAGGGGCGTAACTAAGAGCAAAGTATTTTTAAAGTAAGGCATCAGTGACACATATTTCATGCATTTGTCATGATTGATAGTTAACAGCTCTGGAATGGGGTACTTCCTCCTTACAAAATGCAGGTTAATTGTTCTAGTTTTAAAGACAATAGATTGGTCTACTAACAAATTCTAAACAGTTTTCACTGGAAAATCATTTACTTTCTCCTGTGCTTTGTTGTAGATGAGACTGATTTCTATTGGGATAAATATCTACATTGATAACTACTTACTTAACCTTTTACTCCTTCAAACTTCTCTTAGGAAAATGAAGTGAGAATGCAAATGAAAAATAATTACCTCTAATTATAGAGTACTATAATTGGATAGATGTAGATATCAAAGTCACCCTGTTTTAATTCCCGCACTTTCTGAAGCCAAAAATAACACTCAATTTACTTTAATAGTAGGGGGTGGGAAGTTTCCTAGTTACAAATCATTATAAAACAGTATATAGAGATTTTTTTAAATTTCCATAGGGAACTGTAATTATTTTGTTCAGTTTTATATCTATGTTATAATAACTGTATTCTTTCCTGTGGCTATATTTTCAGAAGCATTAATATTTGATACCAACTAATGATGGATTATAAATATGAGGATTCACTTGAAGAAAGTAATCAATTAGAGTTCATACTTTATTCAATCTTTGTTTATATTGTTTATGTCATAATTTAATATCTGATAGCCCATAGGTGTTCAGTGATTACCCGTAAATGAATGAACAAAGCATCAAAATATTTTTATTTGGACTTAAACTCGAAAAATGTCTTAAAGAGGATATGTACTCAATTTATTGCATGTGCTCCAAAATCTGCTTAACTTTTCTACCTTATAATTAGAATCATACAGTGAGCATAATGGCATCTACTCAAGTGTGTAACTGAAGAAATGAAAATAGGTCATAGGAGGCAAAATTAACTTGATTTCACCCCAGAATTCTGAGCTGAAAGGCAAGTGTATGCTATATACCACTATCCTTAGCTGTAACACTGTCATGATATACTAGAAGTCGAGTTGAGAAGTCAACAGCTGATTCTCTACGCTTAGTGTATGATGGGAGCCAGACTGTTCTTGTATCCTGTATGAATGCAACATTTTTTAACTGTTATTATGGTAGAGAAAACTGTGATATCAACAATTATAGCACAATGCAAAGAATATGGAAAGAAAAGATCAATAAATAAATCATGGAATATGATCTCTACTTTTGAAATAACTAGCTTATTATCTCTGAGTAATAATCTTCATATTTCATCATTTGCCTTTCTCCTTCCCATAAAAATGGAAGAATAAAAATTGGCAGATTCCTTTTAGTCTGACATGTGTTTCACAGAATTCTCGGGGAATGTTGGAATTCAATGTGGAGATGATTTGAACTTGGCCCAGTACCAAAAAAATGGTCTAAATATATGACATACTTGAATGAAATGACTGTATGAAACACTTTCCTGTGAATATATGCCAAGGCAAAAATAAAATTGAAGATATGCTAATGATTTTATTGAGATCATGTGATTACAGCATTCTGAAATGATCATTGATGCATAGATAATTTCCTTTCCTGCCTGCTGTCTTCTAAAGTAATGCAGATAAGAGTTAATAATGCTAACATCCCAATTTCTTCTTACATTTTAGAAAATAGTTTATTATTTTCTAAAATGTGTCTGACAAAAATAATTTATTTCATACATCTTTTGCACTGAACAGAATCTGGTATTCTTATGGTGTAGTCTTTCTCTTATGCTGAAGAATTTCTCAGATGTTCTCTTAGTTGGTGGAATCCAAGACCCCAAT